>DWNR01004305.1:0-10999 GCA_018250455.1 Polygonus leo
TTGTTCCGGCTAATCTCTGGAACGGCTGGACCGATTTTGACGGGACTTTCACTGGCAGATAGCTGATGAAATAAGAAGTTACGTAGGGTACTTTTATTTCAGAATTATATAATATAATATAAACGCTAACCGAATACCACGCGGGTGGAGCCGCGGGCACAGCTACTATTCTATATAAATGCTGTTTGACTGACGAACGGCCAACGAAATCTTAATAATAGTTACCAAAAGGTGCCTTTGGGAACCTAAAAAGTACAAAGTTTAATAAAAATATCTCCACGTATAGTGTACGAATTAAAATCTAATACTTAAAATAATATGCATTAATATCTTTCAATCTTTAATACTTTTAATTATTTCGTTTGATAATAGATAGCGTTATTTATACCTTCACTTGTTTTCATTATTATTTATTTTTTATCGCATAAAAGTGACAAACGAGCATGCAGTCCACCTGATGGTAAGTCCCCCCCACTGCCCCCCTCCTCATTTACGATTAAATTATACATAAGTTTGATCACAGATGCGTTGCTAACTCTGAGGACTAAGATATTCGTGTATAAGTGCGATCATGCGTCTCCAAACCGAAACACAAGAATTGCTTCACGGAGGATTATGAGGGTGGTGGTGGTACCTCCCCGGTCGATCTACACGAGTTTTAACTAGCAAATATAGGTAGGTCTGTCCAATAATAACAGATTAAATAAAGAAGCGGCATTTGTATCATTTATTTTGTTTCAGCGATTTATCCCATTGGTACATTGTTAAAGACTTGTCCATTATTAGATAGTGTTTGCCATAATTCATCATTAATTATAAGTAATTTACAACTCTTCATATTAAATTATGCAATGCACGATTAATATACAATTTAATTGATTTATATTATTTCGTATAAATAACCATACACGTTAGGTACATGTGATAAAAGATATGGATACAGATTCGTAACAATGTATAAACAAGTGAACAACTTCGAACGGTGTTAGAAATAACACTAGAATATTTATTAATGATAGAAAAACTTCAATCAATACAGTTACGGTTACACATTTATAGATATGTAGCACGGAGCTTAGCTAAACATCTCCAGGCGCTTAAATATGTACAGAATACAACCCATTTAATATACGATATAAAGGCTGTACCATAAATATACGTCGGATCATACAACACGCGTTAGCATTCGACTACAAAAGTAATCATTATGAATCGAATAAGAAAACAAAACACAAACGATTCATAATATTTACTTGCATACATATAACACACTACATTGAGCGATGCTTTCGTCTTGTATGAAACGACCGCTGGTACTAGCTTCATCAACGATTGTGGACTAAACAGCGTGGCTAAATATGTTCATTACATATAAATGGTTATCACTAGGAATCGTAAGCTAAATCTGAATTTATATATTTATGTGAAAAGATTTAAATACGCGAGAATTTGGTTGGATAGATACGAAGCAATATAAGGACTTAATAGAGAATCCTTCATACGAAGTGAGCATCACGAGATAGCCTACATCCAAGCATCCTTACCAATCAATATGTACAACAACAATTTTAGAATTTTCGTGTGTTCGTCCGACCACAATAAGTTTTTGTATAATTCTAGCTACAACCTGGCGCCACTCTTACATAATATCTGTTACTTAAGAGATGATATTGAAATGTTTTAGCCTAATTAATTAACACAGATCAACTAAGCGGTCTATACCATACAAGCCATCACGGCGGAAGACTTTATGAGTTAAGAGCTCGACAATACACCTATCAAATTTTTGTAGTAGGTACGTGTTTCAGTAAAGTCTTTCAAAGAGGCCCTGAAAACCTGTATGGCATAGAAATGTTTAGATTGTTAATTTCTCTGGGATAAAGATTTGCGGGTAACACCTACAGATAAAATTCGAATCAACACAAAAAACATTTCTTTACGTTTTCAGTACAAATACTTCGAGTTGATTCGAATAGCGGTATACTTATTTTGAAACGGGAAAATGTATTTTCACTTACGTAATATTTCTTGGCAGCTTTCGATAGAAGTATGTAAGCAGCCATACCTGTAAGACTGAATCTGATTTAAAAGATTTATATCTCAATATTACTAAAAGTATTTAATAAAGATATTGTATCAACATTAAAAACAGTTGAGATGGTTTCTACGTGAAACATTAAACTGAATGCATCGTTACTCACTAATTCAAACGCTATGAAAATGACGAATATTTGTCCGATGTATCTCAAATCTTATTGATTATAATATTTGTCCGAAACTACTCAAAATATGTACTTATCACCGATATTACTTAAGTGGTACTCATAGAAAGTTATTGTCTTCTTTTTCAACGATTTGTGAAGTGTAAGCAACTGGTCCTACCTCTAACGAGCAAGTGTCTTATAAAAAAAAAACATTCTAGATACGAGAAACGAAGTGATATTATTTTTTAGTATATACTTAATAAATAAATAATCAATTGATAATTTCTTGTTCTTGTCTTTTAAAATTCCTTTCATATGTTTAAAAAGTTCCTTTATTTCATATTAGTAAAAATCTAATAAAAATTCAACCTCTATAGATCAAAGGTGCGTAAACTATGGCGCTAATTAGTTATTAATAGAAATGCTAATTCTTCCATTTGAATTGCTTTTTTATGATCTGAAAGAATGTCGTTGCCAACTTGATAAATAAATTCTCTCAACTGGTACGAACACGAACACTCGATTTTCCTTCATGATTATTTCCTTACGCATTATGTGTTACTCGTAGGCGATGGCAAAAGATTAAGAAACATTATAAGATACTATAATAATGTTTAAAATTATTTTGTTTAAACGTTTATACCACCAGAAAGACACCAGAAAGAAATACCAAGAGAAAGAAAGAAATTGTAGTATATTGAGCGCTCCCACGCATAGAGGCACGCGTGTGTGTATGGACAAATTCAAATAAACGTACTCATTTAAAGAAAAGTCTGATGAACCGGCCATGTGTTAATTATTAAAAAAATAATTAATTATATATTACCTCAATTAAAATCTTCCAATTGCTAGAAGTATAAGGCATATGTTTGCTTTTATTTAACAAATATTTTCCTTTACAACCTTTTACGGTCTCACTAATAAGTCTACTCAAAGTGAGAAAGGTTAATTGAAACTCAGTTCACAGCATTGCAATTTCGTGCAGGTACTATATTTACCAATTTTACCAATTTTTTATGTTTCTAAATTTAAAAAAGGCAACACCAAATTCAAGTTTAACGTGGGAGCACTAAATATCATGTAATACTTTCTTTTGGAAAATCTAAAACTCGTACTTAAATCGTAAAACCCTCGTAAACTACCATTTAAGAGGTAAAGTAACATTATAATATTTAGAAAAATTCAACACTCTACTTCGCCCATTTCAAATTATATATTAAGATTGGCAACAGAACTTATGTAAGAATGTCGAGCTTAATAGTCACTCACTAGTCGAATACTATTTGAAAAATATAGGATTGGGTGAGATCAAGGTAGAATATTTTTATTCTATTCAATAGTACCGACTGGCAAGTCACTTTTGGTTGAATATCAACATTAAATCCTTGTATTCTTTATTGAATACACCTTAAGCATATTAAAATGTATTTAGTATAAAGGGCCCTTCAAAAGAATGCTCATTTTGAACTACAGCGTTAGAAATTTAACTCACTCTCACAACAACAACAACAGAATGATACATTAGAAGACACGAATTATTTTGAAAAGCCCTTAATATGTTAGTATAGGATGTAAGAACAATGTACCGAAAATAAATTATTTGTTTTATAAATAGTAAGAGATTATAATTTTCTTCTACATTTATCAAATCGCGCATCATCATTTATCAAATTTGCTTGATCTTCTGTTAAGTATATTTTGATTTGACTTTTTCCACCAAATCTGCAGTAGCACATTTTTGACACATAACACGGCACATCTATTCTCGAAATATTTATTTTCTTGGACAGAATCCTTACATCCTACGAAGATTTTTTATATCAATGAAACATCATTTAAGCAGTCTTATGGCTTACTCGTTCCAATTAGCCTTAGAAACAACAGTGTAAAGTGTGTAATTAAAACATACTAGTATTAAAATTTATATTCACAGAAAAATTAACATTACAATATGTATTACTAACAAACATAGAACATTGAACTACTTAAATATTTCCGATAATAAACTAAATAGGTTACTGAGACCAGTAATGGGTGAAACACTAAGGAACAAATACGAAAACCTATTAGTTTTCGTTATTTAAGACTAATTTAAGTAAATACCTATTACGTACTATGTTTTTCTTTATGGAAATGCTTATATCAACAAACATTGAAATATGCTAAAAATATTTCCATAGGTTTGTACTGTATTAAGGATAACGAAATAGTAGAAGACGTAGAAAAAGTAATTATGTACATAAATAATTATTTGATTATTTTTTAATTATTAGTAGCTTAAGGCAATGGTCCATCTGGACCCCTTGGAAGATGGGAAGTACTTACTATTCACATATTTGAAGAAAACGATCACCGGGGACGACGCAAATGAATCGCTGATTTACAGGCTTTTAGACCTGCCTTGAAGAATCCCTCATTTCATTCAAAGAAGATTTCCTCAAAATAAATATAAATTTTGAGTTTTTCACAAAATTCATAATAAGATCATTTTCATGTTATCGTTCAATTATTGGTCTCACTATCCTATGCATAAAATTTTAAGTTATTTCAACAGTAATTTTGGACAAACTGTTAATTTTATTTTAGATCAGTTTTACAAAAAATAAGTCTCGTGGTTTATCATTGTGAAATATGTATAATTAATACCAACGTTGACAGAAAATTGTCTTAAAACAGACCTTTAACATTTCTTCAATTTATCCCCTTTTCTCAAAATACCTAATCAGTGCCGCAAAATACAAATCAAAGTATCAGCTTTTTATATTTCTTTATCGACAAATGTAAAATTCATTTATATGACTGTCTGTCCATGTAATTAAACACGGATAACTGATAAAAAAATTGTCTATGTTTGTCTAAGTTACATAAAATATACATCTTGAATTAATTTGTGACATCTGCCGTGCGTCATTTATATAAAGAAACATTAAGTATATATTTTTTATTTTATTTTAACATAAATGATTACTTTTATTCAGTAATCTTTTTGCAATTTTACGCAGTCACAAGACTTAGTTACCTTATAAGACCTTAAAATTCTACCGTAAATTTATTCCTTGAGCAATTTTATTCCTTATTACTTACAAACGTGTTTATAATAAAATTTCTGATTATTTGTACTTTGTGACACTGATAAGATAAGGCTATATTCATTCGTTTTTGCGTTTACAATATTTGAAATGATTTTAAAGTAAATAAATATCAATATCAAGTAAAGAGTGTGTACTTTGCAAACATTTTTATATAGAGGGTGGTGATGAATACGACATGAAGATGATAAATACATGACACAGTAACAAATATAAGTTTAATATATGTATTACGAAATGTTGCAAGAAAACTTCTGTTTCTGTCCTGTTCTGTGACTAATAAACTATGTAGTATATAACGTTCAAGAACTAGAGATTAAGTTGAATAAGTAAGAAAGTACGTTTACATTTTGGTCGCATCATCCCCACCCTGTATAGCATAAACATCACGCTAAAATACCTTTACCAGTACCATTAGAATTCAACATGCTAAAATTATTATAGAACTCGAAAATCTAAGTGATAAATGACGCTGTATTTTAATGTATAATATAGTAATGTCAGATGGTATCACGTCTACTATCACAGAATATTATTATTTCGAGAAAGGGGGCGGTATATAATATAAATTTATTTAATGCGCTTACATAAAAATCTTATTTTAGAAATTAATAGGTATCTTTTGATTTAATGACGTTTGAACAATTGTTTGAACCTGTTATCTTATAGATGACACCTATTTAATATGGCTATTTAAAAGTACAACTTTTTAACATTACAATCAACAGAATTTACTCTTAGTCAAACACGTCGGAAGAAACATTTATATAACATTCTTAATTCATTTCTCATTTAAACTACACAGAACATGTTACAGTTTGAAATATATTTTAAAGATTTAAATCGGTAGATATGTCTTCGCGTTTTATGTTATTTATACTCTGTTTTAGGATAACTTATATTAAATCCTGTAGTACCTATCGTATTTTTAAACGAGAAAAAAGCATTTAAGATAGAATAAATACACATAGGTGAAAATGTCGTTTGGACGATTTTTACACAAAATTAATTTAAAGAAAGGACATTATTTGTATAAATAAAAGACATAGATGGGTAATATTGTACTTAAATTGAGACAAACTTTATGAACAGGGACCAAACGGTTTGATAAAAAAACCGATAGAAGTCAGCCATATCTAACGATAAAAATCCATGGTTTAACATTTTATATAAAGCCAATCACTTAAGTAGGATAAAGTTTTGAGATAAAATTCTGCAAGGACGGTTGCAGGCTTAACAATTGTAAATAAGTGGAATGTAAATTGTTAACAGCAGGTATGCAATAGGTATTTGGATTAGAAAGTTTGTTACAACAATTTGAAATAAATTTTGCTCGAATCGCTTCTACTATTAGGGTGGTAGCTAGCAATCGAAAATTCAACAAAGATACACCCGCAATATGCGACAATATACATATTTGTGATGTAACAACTTTACATAAATTAGGTTAATATATCATATCATATGTATATGAAATAAATTCCAATGTAACATGTAAACAATTCACTCGATATCCTTACAACCTAGACTAACAGACGGGCAGAAGTCCGAAAGATAGAAAACGATTACACGTACGATACAATACGACTAACTTCGGGTGTTTAAACTCCAACCGTGCGTACTATCGAGACTCCACTAATATTTGAATATTCACTAAACTGTGCGTTTATTGAATTTTTTAATTATTTACAACATGTCTTATGCTAGATACTCACGTTAATCGAATTGCCTACAGTAGAAAAACTCGATACACATTTGGGTCGAGTTCCGATCAATCGGAAAGCGCAGCAGAACCCTCCGGCTTCCGAGACGTCAAAGAGTAAATGTCGAAGAGAAGTCGGTTTCACACACTAGGCGGCGGGGGAGCGTCGGGGGTACGGGCCGGGGGGGCCGTACCGCCGACATTATTTGCCTCCGAGGCCGAACTTCATGAAGATGAGCTCCTTGCCCTTGCTGAGAATGTCACCGCCAGGGGCGGTCATGTCGGTGAGCTTCTGCATGAGGTTCGGCTGGGAGGTGGGGGGTTGCGTGGTGGGGACGGGCTGGGCGGTGGGCGCGGGCACGACGGCGGGTCCGCCGCGGCGCGCGGGCGACGTGCTGACGGCCGTGGTGGTGCCCAGCGGCGGCATGGCCGTCAGCGTGGCCGCCGAGCCGGGCGACTGCGCCGTGGGGGTGCCCAGCGTGCCCACGTTACCAGCGGTCGTGCGCGCGATCGTGCTCGCTGGCTGCGCGCTCACTGCGCCTCTCCCCCTCCCCTGCATTCAACACATGTACAGCAACCGCACCACGTTCCTTGAACCACAGCAAACGTAATGTAACCAGTGATATTATTGCACGCCTGTATTCGCAGATGTTCGCTGTTACATGTTACATGCAAACGCAACATATACAGCAGGCTCGAAGTACTATATATTTACCTCAAATCTGGTTGCTTAGTGGGCGCTTTAGTCAATCCTGAACTGTTACATTATATTCACTGCGGTAGAACTATGCAACGCCTCATGAATGTTACTAGCAAATGTATTAGCTAATGATTCTGGAATGTTTTGATTTTTTATCTCGTCTCTGATAAATTAATGATCTCACACGCTATAAGCAAACCTCTTTGAAAGCTCTAGTAAGTAGTAAGGCTAGTGAGTTCACTTCATTGACTTCTTATTAAAACAAACAAATGGTTAGACTATGATTTTGAAAGTTTTATTATCTTTATGAAATAATATTGTAGGGGCAGTTATTTTATTTCGTAAAATCTATAGTTTTAGGAATTGGAGCATGCTTTCAAATCTAAGCATTCTGTAAACATTTACATCACATTGTAATCTTAAAATTTAAGAATCTAACATGCATGGCACATAGAAAGCAGATGAAAAAGATTAGGTACTTACTACAAAAGAAAACAATTACTTTGAACAAAATAAATAAAAAACGTAAATATAACATACAATCATGCTTTAAAATAAATACACCAAAAGCTTTCAAAGATTTTTCTTGGTACTATGCGATTACGTAACGGATGTCCAATTAAAATGGCAACCATATTGCCTAAAGGAATCGCTGATTTTTGTATAAAATATATTAAATTTATAAAAGAGCATTAGCATTGCATTTTCCCGCGCGGAACTCTGCATCACATAGTATTCCGCTAAACTGCACCGCGAATGCACGTATTGGTAATAAAACGGAGTTTACATATAAAAACGCATTAATTTTATATCAATTTCGTAATCGCCTAGTAATGGACCACAATTCACAGGCCTTTGAGTTTGTTAGAATACAGTGAATGAGTTATGGTATATTAATGTCAGTGAAGTATACGCCAGTGTCGTCTTGTTCTAGTTTAATGTACGGTTTGGTCCAGTATAATGACAAATGAGAACTAATGATGTGTTACAAGATAAATGGTCTTCATGATCTTTTTGTCCGCATTTCGTAATGGACCAATCCCACGGCGTTCGCGCCGGAGGCCACACTGAGCGTAAATGGAACGAAACAAGAAAAAAAGAAAGAAGAAGGAAAGTGAAAATAAAAAAGACTAAAGATATGAAGTGGTGAAGGTAGTCGAACTAAAAAAACGTCTAGTATCGTTGCATAGTATTATTGAAACAGTATTGTTGTGGGTCATATAAACGGTAATTTTTTTACCTGAGAATTCGCCTGTTCTGGATTACTGGCGCATGTGTTGTGGTCTAACTGAGAAGGGGGAAGAGGGCAGGCATCTAGCAAACAGACAATACACACAACATATATAGTGACCACAGAAAACCACTTGTATCTTGGATCACACTTCACGCACACCGTGATATCTGTGCCTTATGTTGCGTGTATAATCAGCCTACCCTGCGTGTAACGTGTTGATTGCTTTCAGTACTCAGAAATTCGTGATAAAACAAAATAGAACAGACAGATGGACAGATAACACAGACAAAACAAAACAAAGTGGCCCAATTACTGTAGCAGAAATCCAGAAAAACGCGGTTTGCTGATGCCTTTATTACTCTTGTGTTACTTAAGTTCTCTTCTCGTGTATTCAAACTTGATCGGTGTCTGTGACAGTGTAATCCAAGATAGTGTTTATTAGCAAAGTGTACACCAAGAGTCTTTGTGCTCCGTAGATTGCAACCGGACTCGTATTTACTCCGATTTTAAAGAGCAAAACGTATTTTATTGGGTCGTTATTTTGAAAAAAAATGAAACGGTTGTCCGATCCGAGCGCTTAAACGCCAAGAACTGAGTAACAACTCGCTGAACGAGTCCCGTCGCAATCGCAACAAAGTGTACAAGAAAGATGATAGAGAGTTTCAGAGCGAAATAGCTAGCGTCTTTCAGTAGTCACATAACAAGTCCAAGGTGCAAACATGTAACACTCAAAGCTCTCAGTGATCAAAGACGCTGATCGCGCATCGGCCGGACTTACCTAAGCCGTGTTATTATAATTGTTTGCTAACAGGGAGAATAACTATAACAGCGAATATCGAAAAGCCCGATATCGAAAAAGATCGCGGCTCTACACAGTACACAAAGAGTTAGAGATGATTGTACCTGCTTTGCGGTGGTGGTTTCTGGCGGTTGGAGCGACGTTGTCTCGTGGGGGCGGCGGGGGCCCTCGGGCGCCGGGGCCGGGTGGAGCGCCCCGCCCTCGCCCGGCGCCGCCTGGCATCATCGCGCCAGGCATGCCAGGCCGCCCACTCGCCATTCCAGGACCTGCGTATCGTGTAGAACATGGTTGAACTTTGAAGTTCGCCTGTGGAGGCATAGCTGCCATTTCTGCCATAGAGTAGTTGTTAGACTGCTGTTTTCTGTTTTAATGGGAGTAAAGTAAGCATTTTTTTGAAGCGAAATGAAGGAATTCGCTTTCAACACCTTCGTCATATATAGAAAGCGCTCATGACTATACCTAGAAATCTTTATAGCAAAATCCGTAGAGTGGAATGGTTAAGTAAATATCGGAACTATAAATCTTCAGTTTTTAAGTATTTACTTCTTTTTTCAACCGCTTGATGCAGAAAATATTTCTGGTTTTAAACAGCTTGTCAGGCTCGTTCGCTAAAGGAATAATAAATCGAAGGTCACATCTCACCTTGGCTAGTCTGGCCAGCTGACGCATACTGGTCGCTGGCGTCTGTGAGGAAGTTGCTCGGCACTAACCCTCGCACGCCGTCGATCTCCGCCATGTAGAAACCATCGTCGTCCATTTCACCGTACACGTGAATGATTTGCCCCGTTTGGAAACTCAATTCGGCCTAAAAATATGAAAGTTACATTATACTATAGCAGTTATTATAGGAACTAGTTACCAGACTAACTACCAAAATACTAAGGACTTTTGTTTGATTTCGGTATAGCAGTATGTAACCACCACATACTAATGATGATGATGATGATCATGATCATATCGGTTTTAGTATTTTCCAGTTAAGGTTTCAAGTTACATATAAATGTATGCACATGACCTGTGGTCATCAAGTGCATTAAGTTGCAGTGTTCACTTATTGTCGTCTTAGTTAAATTTGCTATTAAAATTCAGAAAGAATGCAAGTCCCAATTGCATAGGTTCAAATAAATCTATAGCTCAATTCATAATTATGTGTCCATAATTATGAATTGAGCTATTTCTATTTCTATTTTCTATTTTCTATTTTTGAGAATATAAATCTAATGAGACTATATTAAAATAATAAATTAAATAAATTAAGATGAATTTAAATT
>DWNR01004306.1:0-10998 GCA_018250455.1 Polygonus leo
AAGGCAGTACCCCTGCATCATCAGAACTTGGCTTTTCGCAATAATATCTAGTTCTGGAATTCTTTGATCATAAACTTAAGAATACGTTATTAATGACGCATTTTCCAATAAATATTGAGAAGTTATGCGGGAGTATTGCACATTACCCGATGCAGGTTGAGGAATTTCCTGGTATATCTTCATAGTCCAAGGTCAAATAACTAAAATGGGACCACCTCGGAACAAATCGGTCCACAATACGCGGATATATCAGTAAATATACATAAAAAAACAAACAAACGAACATATAACCTCCTCCTTTTTAAAGTCGGTTAATAATTTGCCAAATCTATCCGACCAACTTGAGTTTTAGTAACACTAACAAACATCTTATATTTACTAATGGTCGCCTTATGCTCGAAATTCGAGCATAATAAAAACAAATCAAAAAAAGTGAATACTTTATTTTATAAAGAAAAATGGTTCCTCGTGTTTAAGTTTAGCCGGCAACTACTTATGCTTTTGTAAAACCGAAAAATAATTGCTTCCCGGGGGATTCTGAGGGTGACGGTAGTACCTTCTCGGTTCCACCACACGAGTCCACCAGGTACCTGACAAGTTTAGCAAAGCCTTGCACAATTGAGACCACATTCCGTAAGCATCCTCCGGTTCATTCTTATAGTTAGCCTATTCCCTCGATTTCTCATGGATGCCATCACCATCTGGATTTTCACAGTAACGAAACCAAATTGAAAGTCTACCATCTCAAACGAAATTATAAATGCTATACCTTTTGTGTGAACTCTGTTTCTACGTACATATGTATGAATGTATGATTTCTGAAGGTAATGTAATCAATTCGTGTGTTTATGACGTAATCTTAAAGTATCAATTCATGTCAATTCATATGTTTATGATGTAATCACAGAAAGAAGACTACCTTATTTTTCTACGTGTTTGTGAAATGTTCAAGAGCAACAGTTGCCTTTTCTATCCGATGAGTAATTAATTTCCATAAATCACTAATCAGACTTATGATAAAAATAACTTACAAGGAAAAAACTACCAAATATATAACTAGGCTTAAAGTCTTCATCGGTCAACTTAGAATAAAATAAACATATTACGAGTTTGTTAAATAATGTTACCTTTTTAAGCAAATATGCTTCGTTAGCCTTCGTTTACAAATACCTAATGTTATCTTGAACTATTTTTAAGTATTTCCCAACTAGTTATCAGTCTTTGATGCTTATCAACATTCTATAAATGATAATTTATAAGCAAAATGGTGGTAAAACTCCATGCTGTTCGGCTGCTTTGTTCTCACTAGGCATTAATTATAGACTTTTACTAGCAGCATGGTAGCGCCATTGTATTCGATATTGAATATAAATAAACTTTCCAGTATAATGCTTAGAGGTTTGTTTATATTGCAGGATGATAACTGAATCAAATATGACTGTTACCTTCTACAGTTAGCATAAATTAGAATATTTGTGAATTCTGTAAAAAGAAAAAATATGTAACAGAGAAAGTGATATAACATCTGTGCCTACTAATAGAATGAAGAGGAAAACAAACAATAAAAATATCTACCTGTGTAAATATGTACTCGAATAATAAATACGAATAGACGCAAGTACATAGAACCTACTTACCTATTACACACCTACTATCTAGATGTTCTGCAACTCCTCAAGCCTCGGTGACCTCAGGAAAATTTCTACTCGCTGACGTGTGGGCGTCCGGCAATAGCTCCCGGCAAAGCACCGTATATCATAGATATATTACGTATAGTGCAAAAATGCGATATCTCTGATGCATTGCATGCTTACACCTACTCATGTTTGTAGTAGAAAATATTAATAAATAGTCTAAGTACTAGCTCTAAAGTATGTTGTTACAAAAGCGTTGCTTGTTTACTTGCACCTTGGGGCTAAGATTTTACAAATCTACCTTCCTCGAAAAACGATGTTACCGGAGTTTCATAGTAGTCTCGTCGGCCGTTACATATTGCTACGTACCGAGTTACTACCGCTCTAGGCACGACTTATGGCCATAACGACCCATCGTCATTTCGACAAACTACTGACTTGTTAGGTGTGGTGTAATCTATGCAATGTCAATCACTACGCCGCATAAATTACAATTCTAAAAAATAACACAGAGTTGACAGTAAAATAACGATTCCATAATACTATTACTTTCATTTGAAACAAGGAAAATGATAAACAAACAAAATTATTTAACACCTACTGCCTTTCTTTAGTATAATATTATTTTTACTCTCAACCTGTTCGACAAGAGACGGTTGTTTGGGCAGCGCTGTGTAGGCAGATATGTCTCACAATCGCGCGACAAGCTTCCATATTTATTTATCCAGTGACTTACCGGTTTCACACGAGTGGGCCGCTACTGGTTCGTATTCGTATGTAAATTTGGATAGAATCTATTACTGTCACGTTACCCCAAAGCCCTAGTTTTTTTGCAACAATGTAAATAGTTGATACATTTAATACAGCTGATATCACGCAGTATAATATACAGATTATGCTCAGTTTTCTTACTTTATGTAATTTTTTTATAATATAGTTGAAAACGTGTGAAAATGGTTCGTTTTTAAATGCATTAGGGACCTTATTGGCGGTATTGCAAGTATCCATAAGCGACGGTGACCACTTCGTTAAGATGGCCCATCTGACTTACCAAATAATAAGAAAATGTAATATGTAGCTGATCTCTCTACTCAGATTTACTAAATAAATATCTGCCTTACAGATGCAGTGTTTAAAATCTGCTATGTCAACAAGAAAAGGTGTAAGTAAAGTAGTAAGTGAGTATACTTACTTAGCCACAGGACTGGCTTAGCTCGTGAATGGTAAATAACGATAATGATGATCGACTTCAGGCAATATTTCAATCCAATTTGTGGTTAATTAGTCGTCCATGAAAGGTAATGATCGCTAAAGTACCTATAAACTTACCATCAGGTGGACTGCTCACTTATTTGCTTCTTATACAGTATTAAAAAATGTAGAACAAGATACGTAAAGAAAAACGTCTGCATAGTCCTTTCGGAATAAATGCAGAGCAACCTTGAGCCGAGTGGTTTGTTCCGGGTTGGCACCTCTACCCGACCGGTTGCCGCGTCTCTTCCAATGCACTGCCTGCACTATACTCGCAATAATACCGTTTATGCAGCTATAAAAATAGACTCCTTAATAAAAATGTCCATAAGTATTATTTTACTAGGATGGTAAGAAAAACTCCCCAATATAATGTTACCTACTGCCTTAGTAGTAGGATTTAATCTCAAGTTCTGATTTTAAAATAAGTTCAAGTTAAAAGGCGTTGTTATGATAGATTTATTCGTATGAGGTGTTTAAATTAAAACTTAGTCATCAGGTGATGCGATCTATATCTACGATGACGTCAGGTCAATACTTCAAAGTCGATACTCCAATAGTCCAGTCTCAGCTGGAAATTATTTCTAATAAGTGCAGTGGCTTCTTTACGTACCGCGGTGAACCGCACATCTATTTGATACTTTTACTAAAAAATACATAAAATGAAAACAAGTTGTAACCCACCTACAATCTCTCGTCAAAATACGATTTTATGTTGCTTTAGATCAGATTGATAGGATTTTATATCCGAATACACATCCGATACATACAGCATTGCTTACAAACGTCTGAGTTGCAATGATTACTCAATTTGAAATAAAAACATACCACTTATTATAAATATTATAATAAAAGTTCATGAAAATTGTATAACTAGAAGAATCAATTATTATAAAATTAGGGATCCAAATTACGTCTTCAAATTATTAGAACTAAAAATCCAGGAATTTATAAGTGTAAGTTACCACAAATTATCATAAAAGTCTTATGTTTTATTTTCCCGATAAGTTTAGTATGTATTTTAAAGTAAAATGAAAACACAGAGATATACTTTTAAACAGTGTTCAACGCAAGATGTTCTCAGCCGCACGCAGCCGTCCTTGGTTTTATATTAACAGGTTTCTGTAGCAATATATTATATGCGTTCCAAAACTTGAAGTCTCTTCTCTAAAAGTCTAAAAACAGACATCCATCGTCGGATTCATAGTCAAACATACTGTTGCAAAACTTTCTATAATCAGGGTCAGAAACACACGAGAGCATCACGTGCATACAAGTTTTTTTCAGATACTAAATATTACGATACCACTTAAGACTGTGAAGTTGATTTATCTTTTTATACAAGTATATAAAATCGAGGTGTAATATCTGTATATGAGAATTGTTCGTATTACCATTGTTTTGTTACATGAAGTGTTAAATGTTTGATAATAGATTATTAATAATATTTTCCATGTATCTGTATAAGCGATTATAACAAATGTACGACTTTAAGATATGATTAGTTACAAATTTTACCTCGAAAATATCAGGAAATCCTTTATAAGAAAACATAATGTCCACTACCTAGCAGTACCACTATCTTGCAGTAGAGCGCGATAGTGGCGTTGCCGCGAGGAACATCGTTAAAATATTATTTTTACTACATTTGTTTTTTTTTATACATTGATTATATCATTCGTAATCATAAAACAATTTACTACAATCAAACATATTCTTTTACAATTTCTCTGTAAATAAATGTTTCTATTTTTAGAACTTCAATAGAAATAAATTGTAATTGTATCGGAATATTTTACTATATCACCTAGAGATATTAATAGATATTGAAATCAAAAAGTCCACACAGTAAATATGCGTACTTGTTACATGCAATTAAAATACAAATAAAAGAAAAAACGTGTTTTCTAGCAACTACTTATAAGAAGGTTAAGGTTTTAGCAATAAAGATCCAAAATTCTAAAATAATTTATTTAGTTTCAGCAGTATATAATAATGAATTAAATAATGATAAGGCAATCACGTGATAATTGATGAAACTATTTATGATTTATTACGTATTGGTAAGCATCAAGCTACGAGATTATTAATACATCAATTTAGCGGATTAATACTTCGCAATTTCTTTGGAATAATATTATTTAATGAACTACATAATTATCATTCGTCATACATATCTACATCTGACTAAGATTTAGACGTAAGTACTGTAAGTCAATAATTTTTGACGTTTGAGACATAAATTGCAAATCTTAATCAGTTTTTGGACTAGTATCATTTTCATCACCAGTTTTCGAGTCATTAGTCGTTGTTTCATTAGAATCAGCACTATTTATTTTAGGGACAGCTTCAGTGCATTTGGCGCTGGCGTCACCTTCAGGTACATTTGTCGGCAAGCTAGGTACTTCTATAGTTATAACTTCATTTTCACTCTCTTTTACTGCTTCTGGTACTTTATTCACTTCTAAGGGCTTAAAAAGTTCTTGAAGTGATGAAACTTTCTTTTCTGTGGGAATTATTCTATTCAGATATACCAAAATATCAGAGAGTGAAACGATACCTATAAGTTTGTCTTCCCTATTTACTAACAATAATCGATGACTTTCAGTTCTTACTATTACTTCTAAGGCCTCATATAAAGTAATACTCGAACGGCATTTCTGTAATTTTTCTTCCCAGTCTTTCTTTTTACATCTTACTTCACCTATAGTTAAGGATAAATTAAAATATAATTTTTCACTTACTAAATTCAAAACCTCGTATTTTGCATAAACATCAATAAGAGTCCCATTTTCATCTAAAATTGGTAAAGCAGATACATCTTTTTCTAGCATAATTTGAAATGCCTCTTTAATACAAGTACTGTCTGTTACAGACATAATTTCGTCATATGTGCCAATTTTTAAATCTGGTAAAGTTTTATGAAAAAATGTTAATTCTGGAAATTCGTTCAAATATACGAACAGAAATCTTAATATTCTTTTATGAGACAATATATACAGTACATCGCCAGAAAATGGATCTATCAGAAGCAGACGATGCACACGATTTTTATTTAGTAAATTGATAGCTTCATGTAGAGATTGATCTGGGCCTACACTACATAAAGGTTTACGGCTGTTTCGTAATATTTTTTTCCAGTTATGCAGTGTATGTTTTTCTAAATCATCCATTGACAAATTTTCTTGGTCCATGTAGAGGAGTATTCTTATAAAATCAGTAACCGTTATCATGCCAACAAGTAACTTTTTGTTGGCATCCCAAAGTGGCGCAGATCTAATTCCATGAGACACTAAGGTAGGAAATGTTTTTCTAACCAAAAATTGCGTGTCAAAAATTATAACTTTGGCGGATTTAGGCAATATTTCGTAACACTTGTGATATTTAAAGAAGTTTAATAACAATCTTGTTTTATCTCTTCCACCCAAAGAAATTTGTACAATCGATAAGTAGGGGTCATATTTCGGGAGTCCTCTTATTTCTCTAAATACTTGTTTAGCTTGCGTAGGATCTAGTGATGCATATGAATTCTTATGATACGTTGGTGATGTAGTTTCTATTGAAGAACGACGAGTTTGCTTAGTATTTTTCTTTTTCGTCGCTTCCGCTGGAGACTGATTAGAATCAGAATGAGGTTTACCTCTAAATATGTCCATTACCCTAGTTATTGGACTATATTTTCGCGATGAAACGCCCGTTACTGTATAATAATATTTTTTATGTGAGTCCTTTGATTCTGTTGTATTTACTTCTTCTTTTGCCGGTTCAGGTGCTTCCGCTGATTTCGGTGTCGCTCCTAGGGCACCTTTAACATTTTGTATTATGGACTGATGCTTCTTCGAATCACTCTTCCTCCTTATTCGGAAAATATCAAAAATAGAACTACGTGGACTAGAAGAAGTTCCATGAAAAGTTTCATATTCCTTCTTATTAACCGGTTCCCTTTCAACGCTCGAGGATCTGGACTCAGCAGGTTTATCTTTAAATATTGATCGTACGTGAGGTCGCTGCGACTCAGCCCCATGGGTGCCGAAATGTATAGTGTGAACATTACTTTGACTTGGACGATCTGATGGGGATTCTTTTTCCTCTGATGAGGTTAAAGTTGTGACGACAAACCTTTTTCGATCACCGACCACAGTTTGACCTTCTTTTTGTCCTGCTGTCTGATTTTTCTTCTTTTTGTGCTTTTGTTTAGATTTCCCATGTTTAGTCGGTGATTCCGAAGAAGCAGTCTCATTTTCCAAAATAGGATCCATTTTTAAATGAAAATTAACTAAACCTTATACTTTTGTTAAGAACCATAATTCGGGAAAGAAACTGACAGCACCTGTAAAGAAATAAACAAAAATTTATATTAATTAGAATAACTTTTATTGTAAGTACAGTAAACATAAATACATATTTAAGTGTCTTTTCAAGATGTATCAATAAATCTCTACAGATATAATTACTTTGAAAGATCCTGCGTACAGATTACATAATGATAATTAGGAAAAATATTTTAACTGGTGTATTAATGTTCAAAATGTAACGTAAATTAAAGATACACAATTCTATAAAAGTTAAAGTTAATAATTATTATTTATGTATATTATGCCCCTACACATAAAACAGTAAAGACTTCTACGATTAAGTAAAAGCTCAACATAAAATGGACGAGAAATTTCAAGGTCATTCGTTGCTAGGCAATAGGAAAAGAAACTATAAATGCGTCAATTCAATGCAGTTTTTCACCACACATACCATATAAGACTGTCAACGTTCACAATACCAACACAATTTAGACACACTTCATTATAATAAAGATACATTTACGAACTTTGCACCACATGTAAAGAAAAACAAATATACCATGAAATCAATACATGAATGAAGGGTGACGGCATATTTTACATAACTATTACTATTATATCCTTGAAAGCGGGTCGTACCTGAATTGTTTCGGCATCGCACACTTACGAAATTAACTTGGGACTGTAGGCCTTTACTAAGTCATATCAAAAATAAAAACTGGAAGGAAAATAATCTCTCACATCGCCCTAAATTCACAAACTACACGAGTCGCCATATTGTTTTACGTAGGGAGGGAGTCGCCTATAGCGACATCTTTGAACGGGTACGGCGAACTAAAAACCAAGGGTTGTTTACTGCTCTTCAGCAAGGAGACAAATTTTACATTGTGATGCGTACAAAGTTTGTACCATACCACCATCAACCACAAGATGGCCGATTCCACTTTTGTAGATTTTGTATAAGTTCAAACCACCAATTAATTTCACTGCACCTATCGTTAAATTCTTTCTTGTAAACATTTCTAGTGTTATTGTAAGCTGTTTGAAACAAAACGTCTGGTTAATGTTTTTGTTATAGAGGTAGTTCTAAAATGGGGCACGAATGTAAACTGTAAATGTATTCAAATGCATAATCTATATTAATTATAGGCATATGTTATTTAGGAAAGTGGGCAATTTCTTTACGTTTTTTTATTTGATTCTTATGTGTAGTTGCTGTTGGCCCTATTGGCCTTTACAGCTTCACCGAGCGTTTATGACAAGCCAACTAAAACCTCGGCCGGGATCCAAACATAACGTCGCAAGTACTAATAACCTAGTGATTGAGATCCCGACTTCTCAAGTTAGAGGTCCGAGTCCGAATAACGGGCACGCAACTCTTACTTGCATGTGTACATACGTGCAATGCAGTGCAGTGCACCGTACAATGAAATTATAACTGATATTTCTGTGAAGATGGTATCCGAGGCAACCTAAGGAGACCTACACATATAAGGTATTGTCAAAAAATCTTAAGAGGGTGTGAAACTTACAAATTCACACTTAGCTAAATGCGTGGTCTATTAGGAAATAGTCCATAGTCCAATTAGTGCCTACTCATTCCGAAAGGAGACCCATGCCTAGCAGTGCCACTATAATGGGCTGTGATGATGTTATTAAAAGAACATATTTTCACATACATTCCCACAGTAAATGTACGAGACCGAGATATTTACTAAGTTATTTTAAGAGCATAGACTTCGTACAGGTTTTCATGTAAGTAATTTAAGGAATTGTGATTGACCCAAGTTAACTTCGCGTCTTTGCATGTAGAGAGTAAGTAACTCAAAAGTTTAAGAAATCAATTACGCCTCATTTGATACATTAATGAATAAAATATATACATTTCACTAATCGCTTTATCCTGAAATCTCTCTTGCACTTACCTCTCACTACAATTAAAATGTAAAACCTTATACCTTCACATTTATACAATTTGGGTGTTTGAAGGCAAAATACGTGATGAGAAATCGATTACCTAACTATACTCTCTCATATCACTCTGCACAAACACAAAAATATCTTAACTTTGAATTTTTACTTAACCATAACTTCAATATGGTAGCAATGTCATAGACATGTAACTACGTTAATTTTAGTACTACGTCAAATATGCTATCACACGTATGAAAATTAATTAATCACAGGAAATTAATCAAATACGAACTGAAGCATAATTATGTTAGGCGGTCTAAATTTAGCTCGAATTAAAAGCAATACGCATGCGCCCAAATGATGACGTATGAGTTGGCTACGAATTCGTGACGTCATGAAACGGAGGCACGCGCTAACGATGACGTAACAGGCGCAGGGGAAAAGGGAGTGCTATCGATAGTTTCATATTGCTAATAATAATAATAATCGCTCAGTCCAGTGACGCTCGATTACTACCGACACGGGAGAAGATACGGCCTTTCAATAAGCTACGGGTCGGCAGCTCCCGTGAAAGCTTCTCGCGATACATAGGTCAACCGTTTCATCAAAGAGTTAATAAGTCGTGACATTATATTATTATGTCGAACGATCCCCTTAACTGTTGAACCATAGGCGTTGAGCCGGATACAAAACACCTACTCGTGAATTTAGTTCTGTTGTTCAAGCCTTCCTGCATTCATGACTATTCACTTTCGTATTCAGTGCTAACACTAACGTCATCTTGATGTCTAACCAATTAGATAACCGGTGGCGGCTTCTCTCAATGCTTCTGAGAGTTATGAATCATTGAAACAGTGATATGTGATACGTGCATATGGCAAACATTTTTCTCCATATAGGTATTAATATACATATACAATTGTAGGTACATATTTTGCTTACACTTGAGTCAACTATCATTCGTTTTCAAAAAAATATGATTGTCCCTCGTTTTAAAATATGGAGACATGTTGGATGGGGTTCAGCCGGAGAAAATAATATACGTATCTTATCTACGTAGTAAATAATTTAAATTTAGATAACTTAATATATAAAATCCCGGCTTCATCACGGTATATGTCTATTTTTAATTGAATTTTATGATATTTTGCACTTGTGTGTAACTTCAATCAAATTACAACTTCGGTAACAAAACTTGTGGATCCGACAGGCAGTAGTTGTGATCTTTAAAGACAGAACAACGTCTGCTCGGACTTCCTAGCATTGTTTATATATTTATTTTAGTGTTCAGTCCGTTTCTCTTCGTATGTGTATTTGCGTTCATGCCGTTATTCCATTCGTCCGGATAGACGAATAAATTAATGTTGGAAAGATAAAGTTGGAAAGATGAAAATTTTGTAAAGAAGTCTAACACTATCGCAGTGCTAAAAATGGCTAGACCAATACTGGCGACACTCATAATTTTAAAATAAAAAATAAATGACCAGTCTCATAAAAATGGTTTGAATAAGGTATAATAATATGTTAAATTGAATTTTACGGTGTAACACTGTTATTTACTTTTCGATTGAAGCATCATATCGACAACTTTGTTTTCGAAAGTGTCTATGAGAAATACAAACATAAACATAAAGTGAATGTCTACCTCGACTTAGACCCTTCACAGTGTGGGATGGGAAACGCACTTTGCCGCTCTTTAACATTTATATTTTTATTTATTTCATTTGACTTCATAAAGAGGATGTTGATAGTACCTACGAATGTTTTTACATAGATATGTTACACGATGTCTTCACCGTCACATTACACGATTAGGTATATTATTATTAGTGTCCGACCGAAACTGGTTTTTAAAACCGAAACCGAAACCGAAACCGAATTTCGGTTTTACTTCAGTTTCGGCC
>DWNR01004307.1:0-10998 GCA_018250455.1 Polygonus leo
AAATGGCGCTAATCAGCTAATCCAATCTGCGAGACTGCTCATCCCGTACTCAAATATCGGAGTATATTTGTATACAGGTATACAGCACTTTTTAAGGAGTGATTATTGATTGTGTAGATTACAATTTGTATTTTATTACTGTTTACTGGAACTAATTAGTGTTAGCTGTTGTGTCTTTTAGTTGTAAACGAAAACTTGAGCATTTTCGAGGTGCCTATTAGCTGTAAACGTAAACAAGCACTTTACGAAACGAACTTTATAACATTAGATAATGAAATATTTGTTATATTTATTAGGTAAATAGAAGCTATGTGTATAATTATTGTATCTATAAAATATTAACGTAGATACATATGGGCAGGTGGTACAACTCAACTCGTATGGTTTGAGTGGGGAGGTATCATCGCCACCCTCAATACTCCGTGAAACTATTTTTGTGTTTCGGTTTTGGAGTTTTGTGGTTGTTAGCTATATTTACACTCAATATGAACATTTTACTCCTAAAAAAAAGAAACTTGCAGGAAACAATTCAATACTATCGAGAAAGTAGTACCTACGACGAAGCCTTAATGTCGTTTTACACACGTCTTCGCTCCCGATGCAAATGGCGCTAATCAGCTAATCCAATCTGCGAGACTGCTCATCCCGTACTCAAATATCGGAGTATATTTGTATACAGATATCCAGCACTTTTTAAGTAGTGATGAGTGATTGTGTAGATTACAATTTGTATTTTATTACTATTTTGAGTATCGCATAGTTTGAGTGGGGAGGTATAATCGCTACCCTGAAAATGCTTCGTGATTACCAATTACATTTTAAAATGAAACTTATTTTGTCCCTTTCATACAGACCCTATTCTTTTCTCGTCTACCATTATTTAATCTTAATACTATCGAGAAAGTAGTACCTCCTTAATGCCACCGTACATACACGTCTTCGCTCCCGATGCAAATGGCGCTAATCAGCTAATCCAATCTGCGAGACTGCTCATCTCTAACTCGAATATCGGAAGCATGTTTACTCTGTAATCTCTACTTATGTGAAGATATAAAGCCCTTTTTAAGTCGTGTTTAGTCGTATTAAGCCGTATCTGTACGTTTATATTTTATTTAACGACTTCAAAAAAGAGGGAAGGTTCTCAATTCGTTGCATATTTATGTATAACACTTTTTAAATTACTTTTTAAATTTTAATGTGAAATGCGTAGTAAATAACATATCATAGTTTATGATATAAAAAAAACAACCCTGGTAATTATTGCGGAAAGACATGTTCTGATGATGCAGGGCCTGTCAAAACTGTAACTGTAAATGCAACACATATTTGCCACGTTGAAAGTAGTGTTGTGAATATTAAGCAATACTAAGCAATAACTACATGACATGTTTCAAGTCACAACTCCTCAGTTTTGAACATCTGGCAAAAAGTTCTAAATATATAATATCTATAATAGATCTACCACTAAAAATAGACAAATATTTATTTTTTAACCAAAAATAGAACCGACTTCAAGATGATCTAAAAAGTAAAAAATAATTTAAAATTTTGATGTCGGTGTCAAGTGTATATGAAGTGAAGGAGATGATGGCGCCAACATTAACATTTGTAATTATTTTTTGCATACGAGGCGAAAATGAGAGCCCTCAGGAGAAGCAACGAATCTACGCTTTTACTCAGGTACCATTCAATCATACTTGAGGTTGCTAACGTCCATGAAGGTGTAGTCCATGAAGGTGTAGTGTATCGTAAAATGTAAAATATTTTGTTTTCATTATCTTATTCGTAAATGTACAACAAATACGTGGCAATTACCGCAGTTGTTTTTGTGGCCTTGTAACAATTGAGCTCTCAATTACTCGTAATAATAATTAATGTTTACCCCGAGGAGCGAGTTTATTCCACTTTAATTAACAATCACAACGATCTGGCTTTTCACCAACATTAAATTAATGACTTTATAGTACACAAGTCGTATAATCAGTAGCTTAGTGGTTAAAGGTCCCACCGTTCACGCTATGGATTCGGGTTCAATTCCCAAGCAATTTTTAGAAAGGACATGCCTATTAATTATTATTATTGTATCTATACAATGATAATGTAGATAAATAGGTGGTAAGTAAGGTACCACCGCCACCTTTGTAGTCCGCGAAGCAATTCTTAACTGTATGGTCTTAATTGTAGAGTTGACTTTAATTACACGTGAGTCAAACATCTTAAAGAGCAGCAACATACAGAGTTCGATTATATTATACTAGGATTTGATTGGAAATTTCCATTGGTGGCAGTGACCACTTACGATCAAGTACTCTAAATGTTCTTTGCCACCATTTTACTATTAAAAAAAAACAGAAATTGCTGCGAAGGTGCAAAAATCATCTTCATCAAATCATAGAATTAGGTGTCAGGATCGCACGATGTTGGGGAAGTCAGTCTATAAACTTTACCACATCATAAAAAGCATCCATGTTGCTATGTACATTGGTTGTTGGCGATCGCGGGTCGGCGAGAGCTCATAAAATACAGATAAAAACTTAATTGAAGTACTGTCCGAACGCATTAAATTTGCTCTTACCCGAACCCAAAGATATAAAAAGGCTGTATCGAACAGAACAAAAACATAAAGAAAATTGACCGACTGACATAGTTGTCCTTGCTACTATGAGAAGTATAATATACTTCTAGATTTTTATAGTATTGAAGCGGTAAATGCATGCAGTCCATCTGATGATAAGTAGTCATTTCTACTCATGGACATCTATCTACATACGAGTTTATGAATCCCAGATAGGATTGAAATCATATTTGAGGTCATCCCTATATACGTTGCCACCTTCGATAACTGAAATGGTTCTTTCTTTTACAAGTGTGATCAGCAACCACACCTTGCCGACCGAAGCATAAATTGCCAATAAATAACTGCTATCATGTAGCACCGCTTTAAAGTAACTTAAAATCTGGTAAATTTAGAACTTACCACAGAGTGTAAGAGATGCCCTACGGTAGCTACGCTAGCTACCTGAACTGTTTATATCCTGAACTAGCGACCCGCCCCGGCTTCACACGTGTGCAATGCTGATACTGAATACACTACAGAAAAACTATGAACGTATTATACGTATAAACCTTCCTCTTCAATCACTCCATCTATTAATCACTCTATCTATCTATTAAAAAAAACGCATCAAAATCCGTTGCGTAATTTTAAAGATTTAAGCTTACAAAAGGATATAGGGACATAGGGACAGAGAAAGTGACTTTATTTTATACTATGTAGTGATTAACAATTAACATAAAATAAATTAAAACCCGCCCCTAACCCCATCTTGTCTATGTAGAGAGAAGCAAGTTTCTAAACAAACAAATTGGCTTAAGAAAAGGATCGTAACTATCGACATATAACTTCAATTCGACCTATCTTTAGAGTGCAACGCGATAAGAAACCAGCTTTCAGTTGCCAGTGCACTTAAGGAGCAGTCTCGGTTGAAACTGGAATGCAGTAATTGGTACAAACACTCGACTGGCACTGGAACTAATTAGTGTTAGCTGTTGTGCCTTTCAGTTGTAAACGAAAACTTGAGCATTTTCGAGGCGCCTATTAGCTGTAAACGAAAACAAGCACTTTACGAAACGAGCTTATATATTTGTTATATTTATTAGACACATAGAACCTTTTTTATCGTATAAAGGCAGCTAACGAGCATGCAGTCTGTCATGATGTCAACTTGATGGTAAGTGGTCACTGCCACCCATGGACATCAGTAATCATCCCCAAGTACGATAAGTAAATCGTAACTAAGTTTGATCACAGATGCGTTGCTAGCCCTGAGTACTAAGATGTTCGCCTCGTGTATAAGTATAGCGGACAACTACGCCTCTCCAAACCGAATCAAAAGAATAGCTTCACGGAGGATTATGATTAGCTGTAAACGAATACTTGAGCATACCACCGCCACCCTCATAATCCTCCGTGAAGCAAATATTGTGTTTCGGTTCGGCGAGGCGTGGTTTGCGGCTATACTTAAACGCGAAGCAAACAACTTAGTCCTCGAGGATAGCAACGCATCTGTGGTGAACTTCAAGGACGATTAAATCTTACTCGGGGATGATCACTAATATCCATGGGTGGCAGTGACTACTTACCATCAGATCGACTGCATGCTCGTTTGCTTCCGTCACACAATAAAAAAGCAAGCTTTTTTTACATTAATCATTTTTTAATGTGTATAAGAAAGGTGTCTTAACTATCGAATTATTCCTTCATTTCAACCCTAGCTTCGCATTCACAGTTTGGAGTGTAAAATGCAATAACTAGCTTCCAACTACAATTGTATTTAAGGAGCAGTCTCGGCTGAAACTGGAATGCAGTAATTGGCAGTTGCGGGGTAAACGCCACGTGGCCTCATTAGCTGACTCTACGTCCCCAGTGGTACAAGCACTGGACTGCCACTTGAACTAATTAGTGCCTGTTAGCTTTTGTCTTTTAGCTGTAAACGAATACTTGAGCATACCACCGCCACCCTCACAACCGTGCATGAAGCAGTTATTGTGTTTCGGTTTTGAGAGGCGTGGTTTCCGGCTATACTTAAACGCGAGGCAAACATCTTATTCCTCGAGGGTAGCAACGCACCGGTGGTTAACCTCAAGTACGATTTAATGGTACTCGGGGATGATCACTAATATCCATAGGCGTCAGTGACTACTTACCATCAGATGGACTGCATGCACGTTTACTTCCGTCACACAATAGCAAGTTTATTTTTTTGACATTAATCTTTTTTTAATGTGTATAACAACTATCAACTATCGAAATATTCCTTAATTTCAACCCTAGCTTCGCATTCACAGTTTGGAGTGTAAAATACAATAACTAGCTTCGAGCTACTAACATATATAAGGAGCAGTCTCGGCTGAAACTGGAATGTAGTAATTGGTAGTTGCGGGGTAAACGCCACGTGGCCTCATTAGCTGACTCTATGTCCCCAGTGTTACAAGCACTGGACTGCCACTTGCACTAATTAGGGCCTGTTAGCTTTTGTCTTTTAGCTGTAAACGAACTTGAGTATTTTCGTATACTCTTGTTTGTTATTATTTACCAGGAACACAGAGACCCAAGCATTAAAAGGCAGATATCCTAGTGGTTAAGAATTCGAACTGACATGGTGGAGGTCCGGATTCTACTCCCAGACAGGCATCAAAGATTCAAAATTACGTGTATATTTTAATTAAATTATCATTTGCTTTTCGGTGAAGAAAAACATTGCGAGAATATAGACACACCTAACAGATTGACAAAAATAAAATTCAGTAAGCTCCCGGGTTACTCTGGGCCAAATTCTGTGTACGTATCTAATGTCGGGGGTTAAAGCAAGTTTCTATATAATCTTCATTTGGATCTCATTTGTATTAAATAGGTGACGTAACAAATGAAGTATCGCTTAATTTCGATCTTACTATCCACTGTTTGTATTGTAATAAGCGATAAGGAATCATCTTCCAGTTGCAAGTTGGCTTAAGGAGCAGTCTCGACTGAAACAGGATTGCAGCAACTGCTAATTGCCAGTAAACGCCACGTGCCCTCATTAGCTGACTTTGCGTTCCCAATATTACAGTACTCGACTTGCACAGGTACTAATTAGGATCTGTTTGTGTATTATAACTGTAAACGAAAATTTGAGCATTTTCGTGTACTTACTTTGTAACGAATAGATGTAGATATACTACTATATTTGTACTATTTATCGGGACATAGCTTAAGTAAGCAAGCAGGCTTGATAGCCTGGTGATTAAGAATTCGACCTTTCACTCTGGGAATACGGAGTCAATTTCCACTTCTGGTTTTACAAAATAAAATTTAATTATCACTTATTCAAAGAAACAACACATGGTGAGACACTTACGCGCCTAAGCGATTCACAAAAAAAATTTGGGTGTGTGAGCTTTATACCAACTATACTAAAACACGAAGCATCTTAGTTCTCAGGGGTCACGAATCTGCTTTCAACCTTACGTGCGCTGTAATGACTTACCAGCAGGTGAAGAACAGGCCCGATTATACGATTAAAAAAGTAATACATTCTCACAAACGAACCATTTTATACCTGAACTACGTATTTATTCCAATAAATGCAATATTAATTGTCGTGTATTCACTTCGCTGCCAGACAATTTGTCAACGTAAATGTATACAACGTAAATTCATAAATTTTTGCGCGTTGACTGTAAATCCGCACCAAATCCGTCATCCGCGGTTCGCGGCCGCAATCACCGTTTAAGCGCTCTCTGAGCTTGTTTTATTTGTAGCTAAAGTGACTAAAGAAAAAACAGAAATGTCCCGTTCTCAATAGGATGGTTTTCTTTATACCTGCCAATTACTAAATGACGAAAAAGAAATGTCCTATTCTATAATTAGTTCATAGTCTGTGGCTATTGCTAACTGTGATCTCACAAGTACTTGTATATTTATTTTATGTTATCCTTTACAAATATCCTATTGTAGAAAATTTCAGTATGTAGTCGATTGTGTATTGTTGATTGCGGTCTCATAATTACCTGGAAATTTATTTTCTTGTTATCGTTCTCTTGTTATGGGTTTGTACATGAATATATGAGTACAAAGAAACAGTAGGTTCGTACAACCATGCACGAAGATATACTTTATTCTCCCAAACGTCCGTGGACGCTATAATGTTCAAAATCAGTTTGGCGCATTACATTCTCACAAACAAACTGTTAGCTACGTATTAATTGGTATAAATGCAATATTAATTGTCGTGTATTCACTTCGCTGCCAGACAATTTGTCAACGTAAATGTATACAACATAAATACATAAATCTTTGCGCGTTGACTGTAAATTCGCACCAAATCCGTCATCCGCGGTTCGCGGCTGCAATCACCGTTTAAGCGCTCTCACTGGGCTTGTTTTATTTGTAGCTCACATAAACTAAAGGAAAAATAGAAATATGCCATTCTCAGTAAGATGGGTTTCTTTGTACCTGCCAATTACTAAAGGACGAAAAAGAAATGACCTATTTTATAATTACTTTATAGTCTGTGGCTATTGTTAATTATGATCTCACAAGTACTTGTATATGTATTTTATTTTATCCTTTACAAATATCCTATTGTAGAAAAGTTCAGTATGTAGTCGATTGTGTATTGTTGATTGCGGTCTCATAATTACCTGGAAATTTATTTTCTTGTTATCGTTCACTTGTTAGGGGTTTGTACATGAATATACGAGTATAAAGAAACACTAGGTTCGTACAGCTATGCTCGAAAATACTCGCATGTATTTAGAGAAGCCGAGAAACCCCTGTGACTAAGAAATACTTTATTCTCTAAAACGTCCTTGGACGCTATAATGTTCAAAATCAGTTTGGCGCATTACATTCTCACAAACGAACTGTTAGTTACGTATTAATTGGTATAAAAGCAATATTAAATGTCATGTATTCACTTTGCTGCCAGACAATTTGTCAACGTAAATGTACACGGTTTAAATACATAAATCTTTGCGCGTTGACAATAAATAAATCCGTCTAAAATCCGTCCGCACTAAATCCGTCATCCGCGGTTCGCGGCCGCAATCACCGTTTAAGCGCTCTCTGGGCTTGTTTTATTTGTAGCTCACATTGACTAAAGATTAAACAGAGGTGTCCGATTCTGGAATTTTTCCAGTCCGAACTGCAACTTGTTATTGTAGTACTGAACAATGATAACTGTTGTCTTAAAAGTACATGTACAATGTATTTATTCTATTTTGACATTTACTTAAACTGAACTTAACTTATATAATCTTTTAGATACATGGTTATCTGAATTAGCATTTTAGTCAAGTTTTGTTATTTGTGAAGTTGAAGTGTAAAAAGAATATACGATCCATATTTTATGAATCAATTGTCCGTAGATATTTGTAATAATCCTAATACAGTTGTCAAAACGTTGTTATCATTGTAGAAGCGTATTAAACAATTAACACAAGTGGGGTCCTACGGCTTACTGCGTCAAGCTAGAACGAAATAGAACTATAAATGCCTTTGTGTAAATCCATAAAATTGCATCACGGACATTTCTCAATAATAATCGATCTGTGGTTCTCGAGGAAAACGCAATACAATGCAAAAGCAACTTATTGCTTTGCAATCAACTGAAAGTAATATCATATTACCCATAAAAGTTTCATTTCTAACTTGTATTTACATTAGACAAATATACGTTTTAATATCCTTGTATAACCTATACAAGGATATTAAAAATCTAAGTAAAACTAGAGTTTTGTTGTTAGATTATATCGTTACATCACAAAACATTATTGTCCCACTGTTGGGTCTTACAATATCTTACAAAATACACTACACCATGAAAGTTTGATATATGTTTTGTCAATTACTAGGTTACTAGGCTAGGTTCCTTACCATGTTTTACTTTACGGAAAAGCAACTGATAACGTATTCATTTCTAGCTAGCTGACCTGACAGGCGTTGTCTTGTCTTAACTAAAAATAATAATTTTCTGCACAACTTTATAAAGCTTTTTCTTTAATAAGAACTATTTCTAGCAATAACAAACACAACAAAAAAGAATAAGCGAAATCCGTCTAGCCGTTCACGCGTGATGCCATGACCAAGGAAAATAGGGATTCATTTTTATATTTACAGATAATAATATATATAAAAACAATATAATATATAGATAGAGAGATATGAACGTAATTTTGACTAACTAAAGAACAAGAAAGAACTTAATCTCTAGAGTATCAATGCTTGTAAGATAGTTTATACGACATACACACGTACACGACAAAGATAATATAATCTTAAACAATTAATAGTATTATGCTTTGAAAGAATTTCATCCCATGGGTTCGGCGAAAATTCAGTCTTAAATAATAATTATGGTAAAAAAAAAGACTAGCTGATTCGTCAAATGTTGTTTTGTCATATAAAATATAAATCGCAATTAAAAATAGGGATAAATGGAAATTTTTCAATGCTGAATCATACAAAAATAAAAACAAACAAAAAAATGTACAAAAATAAAAAATAGGAATAGACCACTCTTAAGATTTACGGGTATGAAAAATAGATGTTGGCCGATATGCACAATCTCAGACCTACGCGATATGCACACAAAATTTCATAAGAATCGGTCGTGCCGTTTCGGAGGAGTTTGGCAACAAACTCTGCGGCACGAGAATTTTATATATGAGATAATAAATTGCTTTTATACCAATCTGCCGTATTGTTCTACGTGGGTGGAGTGAGGTGCGAGTCACATCCCACATCCCACTGGGTTAACGTTCGAGCTATAATAATCTTAATTAAGGTTCTTGAACACTCGTCTAGATTTTCTCTCATTTTAGGTATGTATTTTAAATATACATCATACATACCTGTTTGAAGCGAATTCTTTCAAACTAGTTTAAATCTAATCGCACTCAATTGTTACTTGGTAGAACTTGTGTAGTTCGACCGGGGAGGTCCCAACGCCACCCTCATAATCCTCTACGAATAAATTCTTGTGTTTCGGTTGTCTATACTTATACATGAGGCGAACATCGTGATTCTCCGGGGATGATTACTGATGCGGGCGGCAGTGACCACTTACCATCAGGTTGACTGCATGCTCGTTTGTTTGAAACGAATTCTTCCAAAAAAGTCTAATTGCACTCTTAACAAAAAAAATGCAGTCTCTTTTGTCTCTGACGTCACACTAACTGATTGTATAAGTACATTTTGGTCCGAATCATAGCTTGTTTGTACCTTCACTTTTAGAGCATTAGTAACATGCATACTGAAAATAGTATCACTGATGTAGAGGAAGACCCTCTTCAGCTGTCAAGACTCGCAACCACATCGTCAGGATCAAGAAACACCCAAATTAACTCCTATTGTTCTGCACCGTCCCCAAGCTTAGTATATATCATATGGACTACTCGATCAAGATTTAATTTAGATATCAAGCTTATGTGGGGATTGGAAACGTTTATTATAAAGAAAGATGTTACAAATGTTAACGTTAATGTTTATAAACCTAATGTGATGGACTCTGGTTTAAATCCTTGCTATTCTAAGTTCAGTTGATGTGGATAGATGTTCCACTGACACCGAATGGTGTGTATTCTGCTGTACATTACTGCTGAGCAAATGTATTACAATCACTCTTTTTAACCTATTGATCGAATAGATTTCTTGAGAAAGATGTATGTTATCGAAAAACGAGTGATAAATTAAAAACTACATAAAAAACACATATTAAAAAAAAAATCGAAAGTATGGGGTTATGTGTGGATAGGATTCGAACGTGGACCCCCAACATAAAGGTCTATACGGTAATACTAACCACTAGCCTGTCATTACTTATACTTTTTAATTTTTTAATCCCGCGACAAAGTAAACGGTCCATGTTATGACAAATAATCACAAAACTTTTGCAGCTCCATTGGGACCAAAAATGCATCGCTGATTTTAAAGGAAGAATTCTTTCCACATCTTCAAAGATTGCGGATGGTTTATTACGCTTTAACTAGATGCAGTACCTCCAGTAGTAAAGGCTCCACGGCAGCCATTCCTTTGGTCTTAAAACAATATGGGTGTTGGTACTCATTCTGTTTTATTTTCAGTAATAAATTTTTGACGGTACATTATCCTAAAAGGAATTTACGCGACACTGAAATATTCAAATTATTGCTCGTAACCCCAACCCTTATTATTTATTATCTAGAAGGTAATTTATTGTTATGTCTCTTGATATTATACGGGATGCTGTGACTTTTGGGTTTATATTCATTTTGTAATAAATATAGATAAGTGAAAGTGAAAAGTCCACTGAAAATAATTGTTTATCTCTATTTTAAGACATTTCAAATTAAATCAGTCAAATTTTTTTTCAAATTAGTGACGGAATTCATTTGGTCTCTATATTCAAATTCAATTCAAATTCAAAACTTTTTATTCATCATAAGGTACATGAAATACACTAGATGAACGTCAAT
>DWNR01004308.1:0-10998 GCA_018250455.1 Polygonus leo
ACATACATACATATCTTCACGCCAAATCCCTAACGGGGTAGGCAGAGAGTATCGAGTGCCAAATGGCACGGTTCTAATTAATTATTTAAAGCTAGTTTAATCCAGCCCTGGGCGTATGAGCTAATTCTGTCTCGCTTTCTTATCTCGTGTCTCTGTCGTCATGTCGTTTATGTAAAATGCACTGAAAAATCAGCAATCAGTTCATTCAATTAGGTTTAATTTTAATATACGGTTAAAGTTATTAATCTAGTTCTAATCAGTTCTACATATATATTTAAAACAATTCGTTTAGTGCCCCAAAAATAATTATTTTCCCGTAAAAAATCGAATTCAACATTAAAATTTTTATGAAAATTCGAGTTGTGTTTTGTAAAACAAAAATTATATTGTGATATAATTAAATTACTTAATTTTCATTATACTATTATATTTGCAAAAATTGTAAAAAAGCAACATGTGAAATTTAAAATGTAATTGAAAAAGATATATTGTATATGTAATATTATATTTTTTGTTGTTGTTGAGATTTAAATTAAAATCCAATTATCTTGCATTTGTAATAAACTGCACACGATAATGTTAGTTTTAAGTGAAATTAAATTTCTTTGTACATAAAAAACTTTATGATTTTTATTTAAATTGTTACCCTGAAAAATATAAGAACTTTGGCAATAACATGAAATGTATGTATTGCATTACTATAATATAAAAATTAACTAAGTAGGAATGTTAATAGATATATGTAGGTAGTCGACATGCCTATTATTTTGTCATTGTTACTCATAGCTAAGTGTTTTAATAATTTTATTAATTAAAAATCAATACAAGATGGTTAAACAAACAATATTAATTTGCCTTACTTTATAACTTTGTACCAAAAGCTTTTTTAATAAAATGTGTTAGAAAACTTTTTTCTTTTATTTATAAAAATGTAACGTTAATTTTCTATGAAATCTTCAGATTTCATAGAAAATTAACGTTACATTTTTTGTATTTAATTGAAACTGGCTACACAAATAGATCATACTTACAATAAGTGAGACATTTTGATTGCGCTATTTAAATTGATTTGGACAGGAGAGGAACAAGGCAATAAGAAATGAAACACACACATGTGGAAGGTAAATAACCTTTAATAATAATTATTAAAATAATTTAAGGGCATTATATTACACAGTCAACTCTAAAATACTGTTGTTCAATCTTATGTCCATAAGATACTTGAATACTGAATCACAGTACATGGTAACGACTCTGGCGGTGCGTGGCTCCCCAGAGCAAACACACGAAACTAGTCTATATAGACAACATGAATAAATAGAATACTTAGTCCTCAATATTTACATCCTATATGATATGTACAAACACTCGAACGATGTGAACTCTACTTGCGAACTGCAGTCTAATTGCACTAAGATTTCAGCGGATACTTGTGGTTTAGTCTAGCGCTTCTTGACCCGTCTTTGGCAAGAAGAAGCAGAGGATTGCAGCAACTGTAAACAGATTTAAATGTTAATATAAAAGAACATGAACAGTCGATAATATCACTGATTTTTTTTACAAGACATAGTTATAATAAGTCATACTTTTATGAGTTTCAAGATAGAAAGACGATCGGGACGAAACCACCAATTGTTTTTGCCGTCAAACCAGTACACTGCAAATACCTACTCTTACGTTATGTTTTGAAGTGGTAGACAGATTCACTTTTTACTCGTTGCTATGCTAAATTAACACTATATAAATCAACACATATGTGGTTGATGTCGTCTTATATTCTATATAATTATGATTTTTAAGATTTCTTGAAAAAAACATGGAATTAGTTCGAGGTTCATCAGACGGCTTATTAGATTTTATTACTATGATTGTACTCGTATCAATCAAGCAACTACGTAAGAAAGAAATTTTCTCGTAAATTAATGTTTTCCAGAGTATACTTACTGATCAGGAATGCTGAAAATACTACGATGGGCACAATACAATTGATATCAATCAAATATCCGAATGACAGGTTGCCGATGAGACCACCTCCTCGACCAGCAGTTAGTGAGAGCGCAGCCGCCATTACCCTGTAAACAAATATCTTGTTAGAAAATATATTATTTGAGACGACTACTAACAAAGCACTAGTAATTATAACATAGACACGCAATGTAAACCTCTAAAGTAGGTAGGTATGCTTAGACTGGCTGGATAGATTAAAAGGGTGAACATCCGAGCCCAGAATGTATAATTTCATTAAACCTATGTAGTTCGTCTTGCTATGATTAAATCCGGCATTCCTTGCACCGCAGACTTAATTACGACTAATGTAAATAATGCCATAAATGGCTTGTTCTGTTATATGGATGATGAATTGATCTGGTATGTGAAACCACAATAAAAGTTTCCTTTAGATATAGTTGAACCAAGTAGTTAAGAATATGTTATTAAGTTTATTGAGCCTGGTAGCAAACTAAGTGTGCAGTCCACTTGACTGGCAAGTGATTACTGCCGCTTATGGACAATTGCCGTTAAACCAAGTACGATAGAATAGTGCCTGAAGTTGACAACAGATGCGTTGCTTCCCTTCAAGATTAAGTTTCGACTCGTGTGTAAGTCGGCAAAACAGAAAAAAACATGAATTGCTTTAAGACTATGAGGGAGGCGGTGATAATATAAGGGTGTAAGTATCTACCTGAGATTTGTTGGGAACAGGTCGACAAGCACGCAGAACACAAGACTGATGGCGAGGGAGGTGAGGGCTTCAAAGATGCAGGAGAGCACCAGATTCTGAGTGGAGTTCTGTACGAAGTACAGACCCATGGTCACTACTCCGGCGAAACCTAAACTGAAAACTGTAAAAAACAACGTGTTAGTAATTTGAAACACAAGTTGATTGAACTTTCTTTACGGCATCTACATGAGTTATAGTTCAGTATACTCGTAGTATTATATGTAAGACTCTCTTATTCTTAAGGTTCGCTTAAAATTTTATCATAGACAGTTGTGCCAATACAAGATGAGTTTTTACCTATTTGGTATCTATGAACGAGTAGAATAGTTAAGTATCCATATACTTTTTGAAGTACTATATACTAATAGGTAAGGAAGGCAATTTTCAAGTACAGATTGCAAGTGTAAAAACATTTGTAAACATTCTTGTAGTGAATTTGAAATGTATGTAGCTACTTACACAGAGACAAAATACTTTTAAAGAAACTTATAAGAAAATGTTACATATAGAACTTACTCAAGAAGAATTTAGCACCAAGCTTGTGGACGCAAAGGGGTAGCCACAGCGACGTGGGGATGCAAGCCAGGCCGACGATGAGGGTATGGGTGTAGACACTCTGGTCTATGATCTTCTCGCAGTCGAAGGGATCTCCCGCGGCCTCATCGCTAACCACGATACCGGACACGTCGCACACGGAGGCCGAAGTGTTGGGGAAACGGTGCTCGAACTCCTCGTAGCGGTTGAATAACTCGGGGAACCAGATCATGAGGGTGTAGTAACTAGAAGGAATAGTGAGTATTGAATTATAGTAGAAAATTGATTTATTAATTATTTTTGTACACCTACAACAATTTTACTATCTACTGGTATGCAGGGTTGACTGGCAGAGAGAGCGATTACACATAAAGTCCTCTTACTTTCTTTAGTAAGGTAATACAATAAAGTGAATAAATAAAGAAATATTGTGATTTTTGTCGTGACTTGACGAGTAACACAGCGGTCACCGGTTCGATTATAGGCCAGGCAGATATATAGATAATGAAATTGTAGTTATGTCAATGGCAACCGCGGCATAAGGACTCCTAAAGTAGGACTTAAAAAAGTGTTACTATTTCGTTTAGAAATTCAGTCAGTAACATGGTTAAAATAACAGTAACCACTTAGTAAAATTTTGTATGAACAATTCGCATGGCTAAGCCTTTTAGTTTCGTATTTGATTGCAGACTCGTAACTTTTATGTAGGTACGCCTGAAATCCTTAACGAAACCAATTAACAATAAAATGAGAAATCATACAACTGTATTCCGTTACACACCTGGTAGTCAATCCAAACTGAATGAGACAAGTGAGTATTGTGTATTTGAGGTAGGGAGCTTTGCACAATGCTTTGGTCTGTACCCAGATCTCGCTGAACAGTCTCTTAAGGTCCTTAGGTTTGCGCATGCTGAGGCTTCGGACGGATTTCTGAGAACTCTGTGACGCCACAGAGATTGTTCGCACTTTCTCCTTCAAGCTTTTGATCTGTTGGAAAGGAATATATTAGGTATTATCAGAAGAAAAATCAATTGAAGTTATTTGTAGCTTCAAAATAGCTGAAAAAATCTTAAATAAGTAATTCGTGTAAATATCGAATCCAAATACTGAAATCCACTATCTCACTGGCAAAATTTTCGCGTTTTTTTTAAGTATGATTAACAATTTTTTTTTAATAGGTAGTGTCGAAGAAATGTGCGATTTTCGCGTGTAGGCGAATTATGGGGCAACGCTGTCGCTAGAAAAACGGTTGAAAAACGCTAGTAGAATAGCGGGCCAAAACTCAAACTTTGTCAGAAATACCATAGCATGAACGCGAATATAATGTTACGATTAGTAATAGAATTAGTTAAAAGACACCTTTCGAGAGTTAATTCATGAAATAAATAAAATGTTTATGAACATTCCATTTTACATATCATTGGATACATACAGGATAGTTGTCGGGGTCATCACCCGTGTTCTGCTTGTAGATGCTCTTCAGGCAGGCGAGGGCGTCGTCGTAGTCGCCGCACTCCATCATGAACTTGGGACTCTCGGGGAAGGTGAGCAGCCAGAAGCCGAGCAAGAGGGAGGGGATGGCGCAGGCCGCGACGAACCAGTTCCACGAATCGTATGAAAAGCTGCCGCGTTCGATACGAATGCCTTGGATTGGGATGATGCCCCATGCGATCACTGAAATGAGAAGAATGCTTTAGGATGCGTGCTAATTTTGCTTATGAAATTTAAGAACCTAACTAGAAACATATGTATTATCCGATGGAATATATGGTCATTACTACTCAGAAACATTTGGAATTCAATACAATTGATACAATCAAATCTTTGCATTGTGTTATTAGGAATACCATTGTATTATTAGGAATACCATTGTATTATTAGGAATACCATTGTATTCCTACTAATACAATGCAATGATTTGATTGGGTTGAGGATTGAGCAGTTACGATTTTTTAAATTGCATTTTTAAATGTAGCTGCTGCGTAAGACTAAGTCTCATTATCTAAAATAAATAAATATGCTTTACTACAAATCTCATACAGATTATTTAGTAGAAATATATATTGTGTAAGGATCTCCTCTGCTTACGACGTTTAATTTCTTTCATATAAATAGTCATAAAATTCCTCAAGGAAACTTATCTTACATGGAAGACAGATGACACCCAGAGTCCAGAACATTTCCATCCAGCAGAGAATCTTCTCTCTGTATTTGGTTTGCTGGAACTCTCCCAAGTAGGGGAAGCAGATACCCATAGCGCCGGCAATGCTGCAACGAATAACATTCATCATTAATATAAAAGAATCCAACTGCATTTCTACAGATCCGTAATAACGTGACTTTAAGGGGTCACTACTGTAATCGAATCAAAAAAATCCTTATGATTGAAAGTAACAATTCTTCTTTGGTAATTATTGTGTCCGATCAACATTTTAATTTAGAAACCTTAATGGCAATCCTTGGTAAGTATTTAAAAATAAATAATGGGCTTATTTGAAATCGGCATAAGTGGACTTTCGTCACGTCACAAGAAAAATGCATGGATTTCGTATTTTTTTGTAGTGGTATATTTTCCATCTGTGAATGCCCTTCAAATTCATAGATAATTCGATTTATTTTAAAAAATGGCTTAAACGAATAGTAAAACTTACGAGAAACCGTTGACGAATCTGCAAGCCATGAATATGGGAAGGATCTGGACGAACGAGGAGAGGATGCCAACGAATCCATCGACGAGCAGCGTGGAGACCAGCACCAACTTACGTCCCTTGGTGTCGGCCAAGCAACCCCAGAAGTATGAGCCGAGTACCATACCTGAGATAAAATTTAGTGTTAGCCAATGTAAATTTTCATAATTCCTTTTCATTTATTTATCGTGTACGCAAACAAGTATGTTGTCCTCCATGTAACCACCAACCCAATTAGCATTGAATCATACCTGAGGTTGATAACAGATGCGTTGCTACCCCTGAAGACTAAGATGTTGTCGTCAAGTGTAAGTATAGGCAACATCACCTCTTCGAAACCAATACGCAACACAGCAAGTATTGAGTATCGAACTACACGTATTCTGGCTATATGGTGGACGTTCTACACCAGCTTTAACAACAAAAACAAACTGATTACCATATAAACATGCTACAATCACTTATAGACATCTTCAAAGTAATCAATTTGTCGGCTAATACATAACACTTTCGGATCTAATGTCATTCCAATGACTTCGAGCACGCCTGCAAATTCAAGATATTGCGCTTTTTCATATTATCAGTCTCATTATAATTATGGCGCCGCGTGTCTGAGTCAATCATATCACGTCGAGTAGTTAAGAGTTCCCCTTTGTTCCATTATAAAGCGCTGTTTTTTTTCCTTTGATCATCTTTTTACATGCTTACTAGTGTAATTTGTTATTTCGTTTATGGAAAATTTAAAAAGAGCGCATACGACAAAATAATATAAGTGCAACTAAAATAATATTGCAATAGTCATATATTACTCATTTAAATTCACAAATCCTATAAGCGTCAAGTAAACTGTGATAAGATCTGACTTTCCCATTACTATCTATTGGGGAGGCAAAATACACAATGACATTAGTTAGCTAAGTGTGCAGCAACACAAGTTCGCAATAATTATCAATACGGGATGTGATAAGAGAGGTCGGAGTAATTAAAAAGTAGTTGTATACAATTACGGTGAGTGATTCTAACCTAACATAGGGGCGGCCGTGAGCCAGCCCTTGTCGGAGGATGTCATCCGGAAGTCGCATGTCGCAGCTGGTAGCACGAATGACACGATGGTGATGCCGATGGCCGTGTTGGCGTAGATCAGGCCCGTGATCGCCAACAGGCAGAAATGGAAACGCCCAAAACCTGTTCATGTAAAACATTTGTTAGAAATGGGCGGTGATATTCTTTATGCTTAAATCACTAGTTTTATGTAACGGAGTACGTGATGAAAAGTGAGCTTCGTCTATTGGTATTTGCACCTTTTCTAGCTGCTTGGCTCTGGTTGCCTCTGCAAGCCCGATGGTGTAGCGTAACGTTTCAGGAATACCTTGATGATGTGTATTTTAGCATCGCCATCATAGTATTCCTTACCTCTCCGAAGAGTATTATAGATGCATCGCTAGGGTATTTTAATATGAGTAGGAATTACCACGTCTCTCACTAAAGCAGTCAGTTCGGCCTACGTCACCTACGTCTATTTGTTGACATTTTGTGACGAGTGAATAACATTAATATTAACTGTATAGTAACGTATATCTTTAATATTTTATTTACGATCAGTATAATCTATAATATAGGCTTCGACTTTTTAGTCCTATATATGTACCAAAAATGAAGAAGATGAAGAAAATATTTGATACGTATATTTATTTGTCCATATATAACTACGTATATGTATAATACAAACACGATTATGTCGTATTATGTGAGAGCATTACATTACATAAATGTTGTACGCATAAAACTTGCTAGTGAAGACAAGTTAATTAAAATCTAACTAATGCTAACGATCTAAGCTATTTAAAAATACGTCAAAACGTGACTCACCTATTCCAAAAACGGACTGCATGCAGACAATGAAATATATTAAATTTTGAATAATTGCCAAAAGGTGTGATATTTATATCAAATAATCGTGTGAATATTGAATTGTATTAAATGAGTTGGGACTAGCATCGGGCATACAATCCACGTGATGTTAAGTGGTTGCTGTATTTCATGCACAATTCCTCAAATCCAAATAGAGGTAGAGATAGAGGAGATAGTTGAGGTCTATCTTGGATATTTTTTATCTTACAGGTTATTTTAACCTTCAAATCAGCACACAGAAATAGCTTTTGTGGTACGTCAATATTATAAGACAAAAATATGTATGTGGCGATTGTTTCAATGAAAGTGCTCAAAAAGAAACAAAGAAGTCTTACCTGTTGCTGATATCGCAGCTTCGAAGTCTGCTCCATGTTCTAAGAAGTCTAAACCTATAACAATAAATAAATAAATTAAAAATTATCCATGTTCCTCAATCGCAGTCATAATTGTTTGTAAATAAACAAATTGAATTTGTTGCCGTAAAAGTACTTAACTATTATGTACGTTGTATCACCGACATCACTACTATCAGATATTATTATGTCTTCTGTCTTTTTATTAAAATGAACGTTCCTCATAGTAAATTAATCAGATAAAATAGATTCCTAATTTAATACTAAATAAACTTTTTAATCGGCGTAAGTTACAAAGTGATTGTTTATGATTACTGTAACGATTTTCAAATAAACATTTGTACCTACTACTTGTCTTCATTCGTAAATAACCGAATAGTTGTAATTGGCACGATCTCCTATTGGCATTCTTCCTTGTATGGTGGACTACACTGATAAATCTATAAACAAACTTTGATCTCGATATAAATTTGATCACGTTTAGAGTGTCCAATCGATGTTTTCATCGCGTTTAATAAAAATTGTGAGGGTAGCTTTGAGTTTAAATTTATTACGTTACCCGCTTTTTGTGTAACAAAGTATATGAGTCCAAATTATTCAAACAAGTATGTGTAGATAGTAAGTGTTCTGTGCCAGCTAACGTAATATCATTGATAATATTGTCGAATTTGCTATCAACTACAATACATGCAATGCACTGAAAAGTTAAACTTTTGATGTTTTCGACTACTTGTTATCTTGATATCGAGTAACTCTTCAAGTGGCACTTAGGTACTCCCAGTACCTATCTCGGTAATGCGATTAAGTAGATTTGATAACAACTGGAGGAAGGATTATGGCCACTCTAGGTGTAAATTCAAAGAATTAAACGAGCTTACCGATGTAACCGTCGATCTAACAATAAATAAGACAAGTGCAGTTAGTTCCGTCAGTCCATTAGATATAACCTGACAATTCATGATAGCCTTGGATCGAAGTTAGAAAATAAATTGAAACACGGAGATTGTGGTCCAGCTATCGTACGTACTATACGTGCTGTCTTGTGACCACTCTGTTAAGGATTTCTTGCGTCCTTCAATACGGACGTTACCATAAAAGTACATGACTCTGAACTCAGGGGGTATCCTTTTGATACCCCTTGCCTTGCACAAAAAAGCTCATTTATTTCGGTGTGCCCAAATCCCTAACTGATAACAGGCGTCCCTGGCACCCCTATACCTTATACGAACATCTAAATTCTGTCAGATTTTGTAACGAATGGATCATTAATCTAAGGCAGATGGTTGCCTCTTGCCTCTCCCTCCGCTTTTCTTTCTTTTTTTCCTCAAAGGCTGAATTATTTATTTATTTGTTAATAAAAATATTCAAAACAAAATCAACTAACAATTACTTAACACATAACGCAATCATCAATATCATTCATTAAATTAATTTATTTAGTTAAATATAAACAAACGTATTTTCCTTAGAAGAGGTGTTTGTTTGCCCGATTCAGTGCAACTGTTTGTCGACGCTTATCTACGATAATGAAAATATAGTAGTTAGTAATTTTATTTAAACGAGGTATTTACTGATTCATGAATTTTGCAATGAAATGTTTTAAGTAGGGTTTTACCGTAGTAAACAATCATCATCATCAAGTTGACATGTCTAAACATAGGATTTTTATAAACTTTATCAAATCGAGTACACAAGACTTTGGCTGGGCAAATACAAATAAATGTGACAGTGACATGGTCAATTTAAGGCATTCTTTGTGAAGGCTTTCATTTTGAAATACAATTGAAATACATATCTACATTTTTAGTATTAATTGATGCTCCTAATAAATGAAATAATTTACTACCCTATTTGAGAAATCAATTGGTTGGGATGGTCAAAAAATATCTTATTAAATTTTATTTTAAATTTAAAAATTAAGAGCACGCGTTTGCGTCTGTCAGGTTAGAACCTGTAGAAGGTGAAATACAGATTATTTAGTGAATTCGTAAGCCTTTGAAGGAAGAATCAAGTCTCAAAATATAGAAAAAGAAAAAATAATATTCAATTATTTCTACAATAATTTCGTATCAGCATTAGCTGCAGCTAAGACAATATAGTACATTTATATTGTCTTAGCTATACTATATACTATAACTATATAGTTGGCACAAATCGATAGAAGGAAATCTTCGGTGGTCCTAACGCCCTAAGGCCACAATTAGAACGTGTCATAAAACTTCATGGCATTCGCGACAGAATAGCACACACATAATTATTTTATGCAAATGGTGACATTGTGTACGCTCTAAGGCTGGCACGCCCGCATCATACTTATAGACTATATTTCATAATTGAACTACATTAAGGTTTATTTTTAACACATAACTATGTATACGATTATGTAGGTTGAACTTTTTGCATTTGTCTACGCGCTACGGTGCCTTTTTTTGCTTTTAAGGTAATACTAGTTTCTGTCCGCGACCTGTTGAGATAATATAAAATAAATATACTGATATTGATGTGATTTTTTTGAAAAACGGTTAACACTTTATAATTATAATTACTTAGTGTACTTTATTTTTGGCAAATTATGATTAATAGAAGAATCAATAGAAGGTAGGTCAATAGAAGTCTTGAGCGGTGTAAATTAAAAAACTAGTTAAAATAAAAAAAACGACAACAATAATAATAAATAAGTAGTATTGATTAATTAATCACTGACTTATTTTTAAAAATGAGGAGCTGGCGATCAAAACGGCGTAACTGCAGGATACTTAATTTTACAGTAGAGCCAAAAAACTGAAATACTTGC
>DWNR01004309.1:0-10997 GCA_018250455.1 Polygonus leo
TTAGATATAAAATAAAATCCACGATAACAAATGTTAACAAGGTAATTCCGTATAAACACACAAAAAATTAATATTAACGAACTTATATAAATACTATTATCATGGAAAGCTATTTCCAGAGAGGACGAAGAATGTAAGCAGGAATTAGGAAAAATACAAGAAAAGTACAGTGTTGAAGATAATCTTTGAGATTTTTTTAAAGATTTCCTTTAAAGCTTGATGAATAAGGAGGGCCAATGAATTTCAAAAGACATACTTTGCAGTTACCTTATAACATTTGATTTATAAAGAAGCAAAGTGTTAAGTAGTGTAAAGAGTAAGTAACTAAGTAGAGTAAATACTCTTAATTAAGTATTGTCTTTACTCTGTCTTTATACGTTTTAACTGATCTTCCAGACGTAGCCAACGTGGTGTGTTCTGAACATAAATCTTGTGGAACGAAATATTGTATGCCAGATTTTGAGCAGCTTTTTTTGACCTATTAATAGAAAAAAGTAAAATGAAAAAAAAAGTAAAAGATCATCAACCAAAAACATGTACGTACAATCAATGGAACTTTTGTACAAACAATTCTATGTCAGCCTATGTCAGCTATCAAAGTAATGATTAGTACCCGGCAGATGTTGTTTTGCCAGCGACTTGCAATTTGAAATTTAAAAAAATCGTAAATTTAAATTTTTTAATTAAATTTGTAATTTAAAATTATCGTAAGATATACCAAATACAATGTACGTGCAAAACTAAGGTTTAATATTTTGGAGTTTATCCCGAATATACGAGTACATCGTGACACGAAATTTATATATATAGATAAAGATGTTGATGCTGAAATGAATTTAGTTGTGAAAAAATACTTGTCCTCTATAGTGAAATGAAGAAACTTTCCGAATAACCCACTAATTATATTATAAATCGTGCATCGTCTATTAAATAGGGCTAGAGGTAGCCTTGTGCTCGAAATTCGAGCATAATAAAAAAAGTCCATAAAATAAAGACAGAAATAAAGAAAACCGTTTTGTGCGTATATTTTTTAAATAAACATATGGCAATAATTATTGTTGACAAGTCAGGTTGACAACAGATTTTACCCATAAACATGTATGTGTCAAATGTACGGTAGGGTGTGTAATGCTTTTTCCTTCTTATTAAACACTAGCTTTTGCCAGCGACTTCGTCCGCATAGAAGTCGAAAACCCCTTTGGGGGCAGAATTTTGAAAAATCCTTTCTTAGTGCTCATTTACATCATGAAAGGAACCCTTGTGCCAAATTTCATGTTTCTAGGTACAGTAGTTTCGGCTGTGCGTTGATATGTCAGTCAGTTAATCAGTTTTGCCTTTTATATATATAGATAATGTATTTTTAGTGCAATACACACACGCCAAATCCCTAAGCAGAGAGAATAGAGTGCCAAATGGCACGGTTCTGACATACTTGCCTAGATTATTCCACTTTCATAACTCTCCTCATACAAACACGCCGATTTCGGAGACTCTTGACACCTCCTTTATACAGCATACGATCAATTTACAATATAGTGCAATAATTATAAAAATATTAGCTTTCTTCTCCATATAAACTGTAACTCTGTCAATTTTCATACTTCTCCGTCCCCGTAATGTCTTTGTTTTTAGAGAACGGGTACGAAATTTTTGCTTCACGTATTAATATATTGATAGCCATATTATAGTACAATATTATAGTTACAAACTGTTGCACAGCTAATACCGATCATAAGTGAAATGAAATTACTATGCAAAGTAAGGCAAGACCGTCATGCAAAATACACTATGTCCATCATGGCTCCCAGGACAGCTTGCAAGCAGCAGACTTTGGCAGAACTTGCACAGTAGATGTGTCTGGGGCACTGACCCATGCGCAATATTGGTGACAAGAGAGGGCTTTGAAAGTATTAATATCACCACTACGAAAACTACGCCACAGAAAACATGTTAGTTAAATGTACCGGACGGGAGAGGAATAAATACTTAGTAGGTATTGTCATTGTAATGAAATATAATATGAACTAAATTGTGATATGACGCACGTAAGCCCCATGAGGCTGGGAAGTGGCGCTCGTAATAGTACCATTACAGCTTGTTATTATAGTGTATTGTTTTACGAGTTTCCATAATTGAAAAGTAAGTACTTCGGTAGTTGAGTAGCTCTTTTGCTACAGACCACTCGCTTTCCTCGAAAATAGTTAACCTCTTATTACTATTGACATTACGTAGAAAGTGATAAGTGGGAGTAATCGTCTTTTTTTGCAGAATTAATGTAATGTACATTTTTACTATTATTATGTGTATATTATGCAGTATGTAGCAGTCTTGTTGCAGTAAGTAGAATAAGCGATAATCACGGATATGCTGTCAACTTCTATTTAGTGATAACAGTCTAGAGTACTCACAAGAAGATCTCATTCACCTATTATTTATTTAAGATCCAGAGCGTCATTTCCTAGTGCAGTAACGATGCTTATTTCTATTTTTTTTTATCTGATATAGTAGCCGAGATCTATCGACATTCTCAGGACAAGATAGTTCATTGTATATCGGCGAGGCTGGAGATGGAGGAGTAGGGGGAGGGAGAGCGCGGCCGAGTGCGGCGTCATAAATCAGCGGCGTCTGATCGACGCGTGAGAAGGGTTGCGTCGGTCGCTGTACGATATGCGAGTCGATGAACAGATACTATCTTCGACAGGTTCAAGGTTTGTTGTAATAATATTACTGCGAGATTTTTTTGAATTTGATAAGACAAGCTTATTATTATTTTTTAACCATTTAGCAGAATACATGCTTTACGATATAAGGCTGAATCGATGTATCGACGACTTTTCATTATATCTTGTTAAGGAAAACGCTATACAAACTTTTACGAAACAATATCAGGTTCAAAGGACCAAAAAAGTGTTCAAGTTCGCTAAAGTAAGTTTTTATAATATCTCTATTGTTTGCGGAATTTTCTTTGTTCATTCAGGCCTTGAAGGCTCTTGCTCAGAGCCCAGAGGGCGCGGGGCGACGACCCCGGGCGCTCCAGCAGCCGCTATCAAGTTGCACTATCGATTGAGCCGCGCCGCGGCACACGCCAGCCTCACCACATCGAACGTTCGAGTTAATGTCCTAACAAAAAACAATTGGTATATATGTAAACATATAATGTACTTTTGTATCTTCTGTATTTATCTAGCATGTTGTCCATGTTTAAGATTTTCGTAAAAAATATAGTTAAAGTAAGGTTTTAAACGTTAAGGTTTTTATATTTTAAACGGCTTTATTTATTATTTTGTGCGAAAAAGTTATTATATTATGTTCATGAATAGGCTATTACTAAAACAAACATACTATACTTCTGCATCATCAGATCATCTCGGTGATACTATAATATGTAATTAATTTTCATCGGACGTATGCATGCTCAAGCTTTCGTTTGACTCATCTACATAGCAATCGACTCTTCTGCTTCTTAACGCAGTGGTTTTTGCTGTATGTGCGTAAACACATAGAATCGAAAAGACATTTCATATTTATTACATTGTCCATTCACCAGATTATATGATTAGTCGACAACAGCGATACAAGTAGTAATGATACCTTTAAACATGCTATAAACACGTAGTTCTCAGATTACTCAGTAGTAGCGCAGTAGTTCAATGACAGTCGTCAATGAAGTGCAGCCAGTGCGCTCGTGCGCCCGACAGCCAGCACGCAGCGCTCGTAAATGCAATTACTTCCGCATGCAACCGTGATTCCTTTTTCAATGCACGGCAATGTCGCCTCGCCCGCGGTCACGTCGCACTATTACCGCTTTATGACCACTTATGATGACCGCGATGCTCTAACACTTGTTTCAATACACAATATAAATTGTATGTAATTATTATTATATCCTTATGTCTAGGTATTTTACTTAAGAAGAGGTACGCGTTTTAACCTAGTTTTAGCAACAAGAATTTCAAATGAATTTCTAGAAATAATTGTTGTTCTAATTAATTCGTTCTGAGAGAGGCGAATGCTTTGATGTACCATTTATTACGTTGATAAATGAATGTTCTGCGGGTCCATTAACGCGTAACATGTGTAACAACCGACAGACGTAAAATCTGAAATTCACGTTTATGAAGTTTGGTTTCAGTTACAGTCATAAAATTTAAGCTGTGTCAAGTATCTTTTTAATGTGCAGCCGAAATGGCTCGTAAACTTTTAATGCTTTGAAGCTGTAAGTGGTAAATGTTTACATTTTATTTTATGTTTTGTTTTAAGTATTGTGGTATTCACGGTACACAAATGCCTTTTCGCATATATAGGAACTTTATGTATCTATCTGAATGTCTAAATATAAACTTGATATAACAAAGAAATGGTCTCAGAAAATGTAACAAACTAATAATAAACCAAGGAAGTGAGACTCGTGGCAAGGAGAACATAGGAAAACACGTTTCTTTTTTAAAAATAACAAACGAACATAATGTTATGTTTATTTTTATGTATGGGATATTATTAGCAAAAATACCTTCTGTGCCAATAAATACATTCTGTCATTGTTAATCTTTAAGATAACGAAATGCTACCGATATGTTGAAGCTGTACATCCCGCTCATGGTATATTTTTTCTTGGAGGTGGCGCAGGTCGCAGCCATTTCAAAAGCTTTACGCCGATGCTTTTAAACATTTATTTTTATGGTATAAATGAAGCAAACGAGCATGCAGTCCACCTGATGGTAAGTGGTCACTGCCGCCCATGGACATCAGTAATAATCCCCAAGTACAATTAGATCATACCTAAGTTTGATGACAGATGCGTTACTACCCCTGAGGACTAAAATGTTCGCCTCGTACATAAGTATAGCCGGCAACCACGCCTCTCCAAACCGAAACACAAAAATTGCTTTACGGAAGATTATGAGGTACCTCCCCGGTTGAACTAAACGAGTTCTACCACCTGGCAAAATCAAGATCCAAAATAACAGCAGTATAGTATTTCGTCGCGTATTTTTTTATATTTTTGGTTTTATTTAGATTATCCGTTATGATAGAGGTTTGGAAATAAAAAATCTATATACTATCCTGAGTTTTCTTGGGTAACTTTGAAAATTTGATTCTATTTAATAATGAATGAACGAAATGTCTTTGAATCAATGTTAATAATTATTATTTATATTTAGATATGCGCCTCGTAAACCACACAGATGAATACGTAATTAATCTCGACTCCTCAGCTGCCTGAGTCGGCAAGGGCCCGCCGCGCGCCGTCACAAACGGCGTAAACTTGCTATGTCTTGCAGATTACTCGGGTTTATGGCGTCGTTAGAATTAATATGCGAGCTCATAAAGCGGCGTTGTTGCCAGCGCACCGCTAATGGCCAGATTTGCGATTAATTGCCGCTTGTATTGAGTAACTAATCGCTGTAATAAAAGGCTTACAGGAAGCTTGGCAGGAGAGAGCGTTGAGATTAAATTTCTCCATAATCACTCTACATAATATATTTTGAACATACCGTACACTGTAATGGTTTTTAATTGATTTATTCATAATTCCTATCGTAATCTAGTTCTTGGCAAGAAATCAAATGACTGTAACCGCTGTCCTCAATCAAAATCGCAATAACTCTTGTGAGCAACAGTTTTATTTCATTTTTATCAATAACAGATCCTTTAGTACGATCACTCATCGAACGGATATGATTTATGACGGGACTGACAGCTAATTTTTGTGTCTACACTTTTTTGGCATGTTAGCTGAATCTGTTACGTGGTTATTTCGATGAACTAAGTTCCACGTCGTAGGGCGGAAGCCCCGCGTGGCCACGTGTACCGTTAACACAGGTAATTGGTACCGTGAGTCTCGTAAGTGGTAATGTAAGTGTAAGTGATCGATATGTCGACGTCGGCCGCTCGGTTTCTTGACCTTGGCGCGACGCGAGCGACGCGGACGGTCGCCCCACTAAGCCGGCGGCGCCGTAGCTGCCGTCACCACAATCCATATAATAAATGCAATGATGGAATGACGTTTATTTAAGTAAAGATGATATTGAAAATTCAACTGTACGGTAAAATGTGACATAAAACTTACACAGATACGTCTAAGTTTAGTCACATACTTTGATATTGTTACATACTCAGATGGATTATTATTAAACGAATCACACTCTCTAACCACTTTATACACCCTGACATCATATACAATTCAGTGAAAGTATCGTTAAATAATTTATTGACTGTTACAATATCCTTAATGGTAATGATATTGGAGACTAACGGTACATTAACTATTAACGACTTAAGTGGCAAATCAATACATTACTCATAAAACTTGTTAGTGGCATGCAGTAACTCGGTTTATAAACTGCCATTGTTATTGATGAATGAGGTGTCACTGCAGCCGACGGGTGAATGCTGTAGCGGCCGCGCGGCAGTGGCTGCACTCAGCCGTGACGTCACGGGGCACGCTCGCTCAAAGCTAACCGTTTCATTACTAGCTGTGAATCATTGCATGTTGCAACGCGTGATCGTTTTGCATTCATGACAGACGATTCGTAAACATCGTATGAATTTACAAGCTTTTAATTGGTAACACTGACTCTTAAATATTGCAATTAGATTTTACTTGCTTTCGATTATAGGAACATCCGATGAACTGCGTTTCAAATAATATAAACCACGTTGCAATACTATAGTATAGTATCATTAAGATGGTCCGACGATAGGACAAAAAATGGTTGCAAATATATATAAAAAAATTAAAAATATCTAAGTAAGACAAAAATACCTAAGTAAGAATAATAGAGCATGTGTCTAAAATGTAATATTTGGCCTGAAGATCGATTAGAGAACACATTGACTAGTTGGGTGCACGCAGCCGGCGAGGTGGGTCTGGTACCGGTCATGGCTCGTGAATGAACGAGCGGCTCACCTTCGGCGCGCGCCTTCGCCGGCTCCTCGCGGTCGGCTCGCGCTCGTGCGGGAACTTGATTGAGCGGTTTCCAACTACTCGAAGCTTACGTTATGTTTCCAGTCGCAAAAAGTGTATTAGAGGGCCTCGGACGGGTTAATAAACTTTTTACTTCAGCGATTGACTTTGTATTTTTTTGCTTTGTTTTTTTTTTCGTTTGTTTCTGTCAACATCATTACAACCGGTCGTGTGGATCGTATATAAATTGTTGTTTTAACTAAAAACCTAAACATAAATCTATGCCTCGCCACCTATATGTGACGCGAAGTTGACCCAATTAGGCACTCTGTGATGTCGGACAACGCGGGCGCCACTTAATGTTTCGTGGCGCTAATGTAATTAAAAATGCTTGTAGCATGGAATGAATAATAATTTAGTTACTATACGCTACAAGTATGATTAAAGGCCGCTAAACGCTAAATTACTGTAATTTAAAATAATCAACATTAATGTGTTTGTTCAGTAACTTAGCTCTTTTTTGTTAGGATTTAGTTTTAACAATGAAATAGATAAAATGTCTCGTTTAAAAAGAATGTTAATAAAATAAAAGCTTGCTATTATTTCTCAATTTAAATGTTAAATTAAATCGATTTGCGAATCTTGAGTGTTCCGTGAGTGATCTTTGTATTACCTTATGGGTAGAAGCATATAGTTTATAGTATAGCTCTACATATATGTATGTGTAAATCTCTACATCGTCGCGAGCATTCATGCAAGTATTAAACGTCTATAGTGATTCTACAGTCCATTGACATCTGTACCGACCCCGTACACGACAACACTAAATTGGAACACCTACTGTCTGCTTTACATATCTACGTAGAGTTCAAACTTACATACATTTCAAGTAATGGGAGCATTAAACAATATTCTAATTTTAAATCTATTATCATGAGCTATCCTTCTTAGAAACGAATCGTATCAACTGTTTTCCTTCGTGTTCTTGTTAACCAAATCTTTCAGACAAACATGTTTTCTTATGTAAAGCAGCGCGTCGTCACGACAGATACATTTTGTTTTTCATATCTGCTAGGTTCCCCGGAGGGCTGTTTTTTTCAGATGGTAACTGGTAATTATCGTCCATGATGATCTGTAACCAATCCTAGATACGATCTATATACGATCTATATATATGTGGCGTTAGTACCGCCCGGGAGTATCGTGTTCGGGTTTTGCCTGTAAAATGCAAGTGTTGTTTAATGATGGCGATCGAGATGTAAACTATTGGCTCGTTTGCTACCTTTACACAATCAAAATACTTACAGTGTATGTAGCGCGGGCAGCGGCGGCAGCGAGTCGGCGCGCAGCTCCGTGATCAAGTTGCCGGCCAGGTTGCTGCAACAACACACGCCGTGAGACACATCATCACCTCACTGAAATCCTAGTTTATTTTACATATTTCAAATTTTAAATGACATTATCGGCAATCGACGCCTGATTCGACACTCGATGATGAATTTCGATTACTAATTTTGGTTCCCAAACCTACTTTACTAATATTTGTAATGCAACTACAGTGACAAGTCGTCTACTTCAGCCAAATCTGTGTGAAGCTTCGTTTGAAATAAATAAATAGAGTTGGAGGAACAACTCCAAAACGTTCATTATATTCTAAAATCTGTAACTGTTCATGTAAATACAAAGCGAGCGAAATTGTGCGAAAGTTTGTGTGTTACAATGGTAACATAGTTTTAATTAAACCCGAGCGACCCTCCGGGCGGAATGTGGAATGTGCTGCGATGCCGGAACACGCGGAACTTATCAACGGTCTGTTTACCTTAGCAATCTGACTTTCAATGTATTGTGTGTCGAATAGTATTAGGGTCGTGAAATATAATATAATTTGAAATACAATTTCTAATTTCACGCAATAATATTAAATAATTTGGTTTTAAGGGCGACTAGCCGAATACGTGAAATTACTCGCAGCTAAATAGCATTTGCGAAGGGAATACAACAAAGGTTTTTGTGGTTGACTTCCCGCCGCAGAAAATGAGGAAAACGAGACTCAGAGGTGACTCGATTTAGCGCGAACAACGACAAGTTACACCGTAGTAGCCGGCACTCGCCGTCCCTCACCTGCCGTCACATTCACTAAGTGCCATTTTCCTCCAATTTCGAAATTTATCTACCAGGAAAATAATGAAGCTTTCGTCGAGACATTGTCGACATTCGCGACGCGAAATTATAATAATCTATTAGTCATATTATCGCGCGAGACGGACGTTGTTGATATTTATAGGCCATAACATAAATATGTAGCAGGGAGTCATCGGCCGCGGTCTGCGCACTTCTCCCTCGCTCAGTAGCTAACCGAAATATTATTTTTCTCCATGTTATTGCGAGTGGCATTAGATACTCATCGCCGTGCCATTTGCATGTATTACGAGCTCCGAAATCTGCGAATTATCCCTCCGGGAGGGTCCCTCGCGCGGGGACGTGTATGTAAATACGCAGTAAATGTGCCACAGTTGATTTAGTAGACTCCTCCGGCCTCTACCGGGGACGGGTTCCTACGTGTCTGCTTTGTATCTAAAACGTTATCATATATCTTACAACTTAAAATGAAATACTCCTCCTCCTTCAACATAGGGAATGTATGAAGGTATTCTTTTATTATTGTCATAATTGCACTGCACAAAATTCGGTACGTATATTACTTCCAAACTCGTGCCAAAATTTGGAAATTAGTATAGTGTATACCTATACTAATTCCCAAATTTTGGCTCGAGTATTAAATAAAACATTACATACTCATTAATAAGGTTAAGAGAAAAAAAATAGTTTGCCATTTTACGCAGAAATCGCGTCCAAAGCGTTGGCAAACTCTTCTTATGTAATTATGAAATTAATTTTCCGCGCTCCAGTTGACGCCTGACAGCCGTCCTCGTGAAACTTTAAAAGAATTAAAACTTCCTCTGAATTAATACATTCACGTTTCTTCAGCAGTCCAGCGCATTAAATCACTTCTGAAGTATGAAATAACTCGTTAACAGTTCATATTTATTCCCGAGAACGATCATTTTAATTCTCAAAGTGATGACAGGCGGCGATCGGCGCCTGCCGCAGATTTATGCGCGAAATTTTCTGGATTTCGTTATTTTTTTATTATACTTATTTAATTATATCATCCCTTAATATTAAATTTCGATACCGTGCCGACATTAAAAGGGTCTAAACATCGTTCGTGTCAGTAGTATTTAGTAGTAGAAATTGAAATGATTGTAATGTCATACAATACTGGACTATGTTTCTATTTGGACGTGGCCTCTACCTGTGGGTATGCGAAATATTATGCAATTTACCCACTGTATAAACATATTAACTATTAATTAGTATTATAATTTCAAGAGTATATAGTCATCAGTATTTTATACTGTATAAAATACATTTTTGAAAATGTAGTACGCCTAATAATAATTGTAAGTAATGCGTGTTGTGTACCTATGGACGGAGGAGGTTTTATCGAAATCTAAGTTGGAGTTTGACTCCAACTAAAGGAGACGACTAAGGAGAGTTTTCCAATTTGGTTTGTCGGAGTCGGAATCGAAATTGAAGGCGGAGCCGGAGTTGCATTTGCGATTTTAAAGTGTTGGAGCCGAAATCGAAACTGGAGATATAATATCAATCGGAAATGAGGAGAGTTGGAGTCGAAGCTCCGTAACATCCCTATACTATGCAGTGTTTAGGTTCAGCGATGTGCGGTGTGTGGTGTACCACACCACAAATATTTATACTCGTACACGGGTTGGGTTTGCGTGTGGGTGTGTTGTGTGTAGGGATTAGCTCCGTGCACTCAAAGCGCCTGCATGCGCGGTGTGTGGTATACAAGCAGTGTAAGTGCGGTGCACTGGAGGTATACAGTGTAGCGTGTGTAGAGGAGCAAGTAGGGCGTGGAGAGGCAGCAGTGCACTCACAGCGCCTGCAGGTGCGGCGTGTGCGCGAGCGCGGCGGGCGGCGCGCGCAGGCGGTTGCGCGCCAGCCGCAGCACGCGCAGCGCGCGCACGCCGCCCAGCGCCGCGCTCTCCACCTCCTCCAGCTGGTTGTC
>DWNR01004310.1:0-10994 GCA_018250455.1 Polygonus leo
TGTCATGCGTTTCACAGACATACTGAAAATTTTCCTTGAGGTATGACGGAGACGATACGTTATTCAGTACGGAATATTAATAATATTTTCATGAATTGAAATAGTACTATCACGGTTAATGTATTCCGTTTCAATTCAAAATTCCTGAAGTTAGCTGAAGTTAACATAAGTTAAGTCACGTACGCTCCACTAAGTCCTGTTACAACAAGTTAGGCATACGTAGTCATCGAGACTCGTGCATGTTAAAGCGATATCTGAGGAACAGTTGGTCTCAAACCTGCAATTAATGAAACGTTTGCTCTGCTACATAATTAAACGACTAAGCAGTCTAGCAATACTGTACTGTACATACATACACTATACTGTACATAGATAGAACACTGTTACGATGTACACTGAGTATATTTCTAATAGACTGATGACTTGTTAACTTCGTCGAAGTATTTACTGGAGGTGTTTCAAACCATTGAATAATTAATATGGAAACTATCAGCTTCTGTCCGTAGCTTCTTACGTGGTGCAGCACCATTGGGCTATCTTATTTAATATTATTTTTTTGTCTCCTTCGGGAACAGTATTCTTTTCTAGATAAAAGTGACTTATGTAATTTTTTGTACCTCTGACAATATGTGTACAAAAGTTGATAGGTTGATTAGTTAGGACGAAAGCGTAAAAAATAAATAAGGTAACAAAATAAAGCCCTCCCTTAGAGTACATATAGTTTTATTTAGCAGTCGTGTATGTATAAGTTCAATCAGTTAATTTACACTACGACGGAATATGTAAAACATTTCAATCCAAGATACCTGAAGTTAGCTGAAGCTAAGACGAGTTACTCACGTACGCTCCACTAAGTCCTGTCTCAACAAGTTTGATTTACGAAGTCATCGAGACTCGTTCATATTAAAGCAGTATCTAGAAACAGTTGGTCCCCAGTCTCCAATTAATGAAACGTTTGCTCTGTTACATAAGTAAACGACTTAGCAGTCTAGCAATACTGTAATACACATAGTACACTGTTACGATGTACACAGAGTGCATTTCTAATAAACTGATGACTTGTTAACTTCGCCGAAGATTACGTGTTGAATACGTTCAAACTGTTTAATAGTGAACTAGGGATCTACCTGTCTTTGCCCGTGGTCTCGTACATGGTTTAATACAATTTGTTATCTATTTTTAAATTGTAATATTTTTTTCTATACCTCAGGTATAGTTTATTTTCCGCCTACTCGTAATAGTAACACGTGTCTTTTTATTTTGCAGTGACAATTTATATACAGGCAGGCAGGCAGCTTTTGCATAAATCAATTTCGTTATTTATTTTACATACATACATACATATCTTCACGCCAAATCCCTAACGGGGTAGGCAGAGAGTATCGAGTGCCAAATGGCACGGTTCTGACATACTTGCCTAGCTTCTTCTACTTTCATAACTCTCCTCATACAAACACGCAGATTTCGGAGACTCTTAACACCTCCAATCTATTTATTTATTTTCTTGTTATTTATTTTAAATTCATAATATTTTTTCGAACCCTCGGGAACAGTATTTTTCTGGATAACATTGTCATATTCCTTTTCTACACCCGTGACAATTTGTACACATGCTGATCGTGAGACGTAAAATCGTAACAAAGTCACAAAAAGCAAAGTCGTACCTTGGGATTTTATATTTTTTTTATTTAGCAACCATGTGATTAATGTTTAAGTTAGTTAAGTTACACTAAAATGGAACATATATTCCATTTCAATTCACGAAACCTGATGTTACTTTTAGTTAATTCAAGTTAGTCACGTTCACTCCACTGAGTCCCATCTCAACAACTTAGGTATATGTAGTCGTCGAGACTCGTGCATGTTAAAGCAATATCTAGAAACAGTTGGTCCCAAGTCTCCAATTAATAAAACGTTTGCTCTGCTAAATAAGTAAACGACTTAACAGTCTTGGAATTTGCAATTGACTAAGATAGTACACTGTTACGATGTACACAGAGTGCATTTCTAATAAACTTTGATGAAGTATCTATTGAAAATATTTCAAACTGTTTAATAGTGATAAGTAATCAGATATAATTTAAATAAAGCAATTACGTAAACTATTTTGAATTAATAATATTTTTATATCCCTCGGGAAAAGTATTTTTCTGGATTAAAGTGTCCAATGTAATTTTATATGCCTGTGACAATTAGTGTACACAGGCCGGTAAGTTAAAAAGTTAAGGCTAAATTGTAACAAATAAACTCACAAAAACAAAGTCCTTCCTTTGAAGCAGACATGTAGATTATGTCGTTTTATTTAACAGTAATAATTAAACCAGAATGTAAATTTTTAGTACTTAAGTTATAAATACTAAAGTGAATATATTATTATATTCTGTTTCAATCTCTTAAACCTGAAGTTATTGGATGGCAAGACAAGTTAGTCAGTCACGTACGCTCCACTAAGTCCTGTCTCAACAAGTTACGTAGTCATCGAGACTCGTGCATGTTAAAGCAATAACTGAGGAGCAGTTGGTCCCAAACCTGCAATTAATGAAACGTTTGCTCTGCTACATAAGTAAACGACTTAACAGTCTAGCAATACTGTAATATACACAGAGATTGTTACGAAGTATATAGAATGCATCTCTAATAAACTGATGACTTGTTAACTTCGTCGAAGTACTGGATGTGTTTCAAACTGTTGACTTATATATAATTTTTCAAAGGTACGATGAATACATGCTATATATATATTTAACTGAATCCCTTATTAATTGGTCAAGCGTTGATGTAAAACGAGGTACGATGGTAGGTAGGACGATACCACGCGTTTCCGCCATGCAACTTTTGTTTAATAACAATTTATCCGGTGGTAGAATTCAAGTATTTAGACCGGTGACATACCACAGCCTCCCTCGTAGTCGTCTGTGAAACGATTCTTATGTTTCGGTTTGGAGAGGCGTAGTTGATAGGTATACTTAACCAACGAGGTGGACATCTTAGTCCTCAGTGTTACTACATCTATGGCCATCGGGTGGGAATCAGTCGTGCTTGGGTTGATTATAGATGTCCATGGGCGGCAGTGGCCACTTACCATCAGGTCCGCATGCTTGTTTGCTACCTTTAAACGATATAAAATGTTATATATCTACAACGCTTGAAGTAACAATGAGAATTAATGGAAAGAATATAAAAGCGAAAAAATGAAGTGTTCCCATCAAAATTGTAATTTTGACAGCTTTCCACAAAATTACGTTGCTCCGTAGTCCGCAAAGGAATCCCTCTGGAAAGGATAAACATAATCAATCCGTCAAAGTATCAATTTTCTCAACCCTCGTTTTTAAGGTGTGAAATTGAGGTTCCCTGTGAAATGAAAAAAAATATTATGTGTTTTTTCATTCATGACGCGTTGCCAACACTCGCGTGTGCAGGAATCGAACCGGCTGTACGTGCTCGGAAAATAAATCTTTTACACTTTTTTGAATTTACTAACCGAAAACTTGTATTAGCATTTTTGGTGATTGTAGGTTGCTTCCCACTGTACGTATGTAAGGGATTTTTAGGATGCTTAGTAAGACTGCGTTTAGTGTGTAATATTTTCTTTCGGTTTGGGTATAAAGGTAGCCAATGAACATGTTATGTGTTCACTGCTTTCTGTAGCCTACTCCAGTATTATTGATACAGATGTTTTGCTAATCCTAAGGATGAAGGACTTGATATATTCTTCACATAGGAACAACTATGTGAAGAATATAATCTGTCCCAAAACGATATCTTCACGAATAATTATTACGCTATGTATCTACTACTGTACGCTACTTTTGAGTACATGTGGCTTCTTGCAAAACAAACTGCTCTTAAATTTTAAATATTTCATTTTACAATTTCTTAGCTAGATTACAAGTACTTTGGAGTTAAAGTACTTTGGCAACACTTCCTCAAAAATATACCCTTTTGTGGTAGCGATATGTTTTCTTCCATCTCATAAACTCTACACACCTTCACTGCATACGAGTGTAATGAATTTCTATCTACACCGGGGCTTTATCGAGCGAGCGGGTGCTATGAATTATTCATTCGTTATATTCTGTACGTTTTTATAAGTTTCACATTTATTGTTTCAAATACGTTCAAATTGATAATCCTTTGAGTTTCCATCGGTTACTCGAGAGATGTTTGTCTTTGTGAAACGTAATTTTAAATACAACTTTTTATATATTCCCTCATTCTAAAATACACTCTTAAAGATTGTCAACTATAATTGATACAGTCATTGGCATGTTGGAGTAAGGAATAAAAAATTCAAGGTACTTCTAACTTTATCCAAGTTATGTACATATTAGAAAAGAAATATTACTTATTTGTCATTGAGAAAATCTTAAATAATGGGAACCTATTCGCTCTAGTCCATTGTAATTTAACATGAATAACATATATAAAAATATCCCTGTAGTTTTGAGGGTATATGAATTTAAAATAAATGATAAAATTGTGTGCGTGTAAAGCTGCGACAAGCACATTATACAAGGTGGTAAAACTCGTTTAGTTCAACTGGGGGGTACCACCGCCACCCTCATTATCCTCCGTGAAGCAAATATTGTGTTTCGGTTTGGAGAGGCGTGGTTGCCGGCTACACTTACACACAAGCGAACATCTTAGTCCTCAGGGGTAACAACGCATCTGTATTTAAACTTAGGTATAATTTAATTGTACATGGGGATGATTACTGGTGTCTATGGGCGGCAGTGACCACTTACCATCAGGTGGACTGCATGCTCGTTTGTTACCTTTTTACGATAAAAAATAATAAAAATATAGGTAGAAAAAAGTAGAAACAGGTAAACTACCACTATAAAAACGTAAAAATTCCACTGCCTCATGAACACAAAATATATAATAAAACTCCAGATGATCCTTAATACCTACTACTAGCTGTCATTACCAGATCCTTGGAAGCTCAAAGTATTTTTGTTATATTTAAGTAAGCGAAGCCGGTGTTTTGAATTAATAAAGGAAAGTTAACGAGCCGAGCCAACTCGATTATTTAAAATTATTGAAGACTCAATTTATAACGGTACGCTGAAAGATATTTTTGGAAAACAAGGGCGGTGAAAATTTAGATTAGATTTTTGATTCACTTTGTGCGAAGTCTACCAGTTCGCACTGAACTTGGTTAATATTGTTAAAAATATCAAAATCTCTATTTATTCTGAAAAAAAAAACATCCAATAGTGCGACAATGATTGGAATGAGCCATATAATGATAAATGATTATTCATCATTGTGGCTCATTAGTCGTGCATCAGACATACCTTAATCATAGTTTTAGTTTGGTCCTATGGAGCAACTATTTATTACAATACACCACCACTGCAACCTGTTGTGCCGCGTTGCCGTTAATTGGTAGCAAACTTCGGTTCGGTCAGAAAGGTGTTATGGCAGTAACACTAACTGTTTACCAATATCCGCTTATCAATTTGAATACGGAAACCTAAATATTAAACCCTTAATATTAGCCGTCAATACCAGATCCTTGGGAGTCCAAAGTATTGTTGTCATATTCAAGAGAGCGAAGCCGGTGTTTTGAATTAATAAAGGAAAGTTAATGAGCCGAGCCAACTCGATTATTTAAAATTATTGAAGACTCAATTTATAACGGTACCGACGTTGGAAAATGTTTTTGAAATTTAGATGAGATTTTTGATTCGAAACGTAATGGAAATATTTATTTACAGGACAGCAGTTATCACTTAACATGTAGAGCGTGGTCGTTTAAGTTAGACCAAAAATCTTTAAAAGATTTTTTCTGTTGGTATCAAAATGATTTAGTCTCGTCCATTTAATGTTGATATCTATATAAATAATATAAGTGATGAATTTTATTAATTGAAACATAATTACCCTGAACAACCGTAACCATACTCATCCTTTATATTTCATCATTTGTAATATTTATTTCACTGCGTAGACTTTGAAAAATGACGATCCACTTAGGTACATGCAAGAAAAATGGACGATATAAATGTAACGAAAAGTATGTATTGTTTCAGATAATGGAGGGAAAATAATGACGTCGCTAAACAAAGGTGGAAGATAACATCTGTGCCCAAAATGGATATAAACCATGTGGTATTAGATAAGGAAGCGATCAACCGCTTCGAGCAGTATACGCTGGCAAAGCCTACTTTGAACGGAGGAATCCCTTTGGACAAATGCCAAGATGCCGACTCGATGGCATCTAATAGCAGAAAGAAAGCACAAACTTCACGACAGAAAGTTGTTTGCTGTTTTTGTTTTAAAACAACAAAGTACCGGAGAAAACAATTCATTATCGGCTCGCTGACAAATGTCGTGATATTTTCGATTTTATTGGCCTACACTTTCTTGGGTTCATTTATTTTTCTAGCAATAGAGGGTGGCGCCGATGTGCCGGTCCGGCCGCGGCTGTTGCCAGACAGACAGAAAATTACCCACAAAGATCAGAATAATACTTACAAAAAGGATGCAGAGGATGAAATCGATTATGGGAACTTAACCCTTTCAGCAAACTACTTTTGGGACGCCAGAAGTAGGGCAGTAGAAAACATTTGGGAGATAACTGTGTCACTGAATATCTTGTATAGGGAAAACTGGACTCGGTTGGCGGCACAGGAGATTTTAAAATTCCAAAATGAGTTAATGCAAAGGGTAACGACGGAAATGGCGTCGCAATATGGAGTCAGTTACAGAGAGATGGCGTTGGGTGAATTTGGTGGGAGTGAGGTCAGCAATCATTATGAGGAACACGAATGGAATTTAGCCCTGGCATTTTTCTACTCGTTAACTGTTTTAACCACCATAGGTAAGAATTGTCATACTTTTTAATGTATAAAGCAAAGTTATAGAGTATGTTGCCCATCAGATCATAAGTGGTCACTGCTACCCACGCACATTTTAATCAAACTTATTACAACTTTATCGTACTTGAGGTTGACCACAGATGCGATGCTACCTAGTATATTAATATAGTCGTCTGCTGCTAGTATATTAATATAGTCGTCGAACATGCCTTTGTGAAGCCGAAATACACGGATCGTTTTACAGAAGCTTACTGGTGTGGTTGTGAAACATCCTAAGTCGAACTACAAGAGTTTTACCAGACGTTGACTAGAAAATAAATAGTTTAGGAAAATAATGTATTAACAATGAATTAGTAGGCATAGTTTCAATTAGATTTTATTGAAATTTAATATTTTGATTCGATTTTAACGATGTAGTTTCTAAAAAAATACATATACATATAATCACAACAACTGAGTTCCATAAACTGTAGATAAAATATTCATATTTCTATCCAACCGGGAATCGGGAATACACTGATGTTTAATGCGGGCCTTCAATAGCAATTTATATTAAAATATATTTTGACAAATTATAATAGTTTCTATTATTATTCTTACAGGTTATGGAAATATTGCTCCACGCACATTTCTTGGAAAAGGGGTGACAATTCTCTACGCTCTATTTGGTATACCATTAACACTTGTATACCTCTCAAGCGTTGGATCACTGCTATCCAAAATGGCTAGAAGTGTCTTCAGTAAAGCGTTATGTTGCTGTCTTTGCTCCAATTGTGGTTATTGCTGCTACGACGAAAGAAGGATGGCAGAAAAAGAAAGGCGAATGAAGCTTAAAAGACAACAAGAAGAAATTTTAAACAGTCAAAACACAAGCAAAACGCCTACAGAAGAGTGTTACGTGCTTAAAACCGATAGTCAGAAAGACTCGTCCATATCCGAACGACCAACTACAAGCACTGCCAAAGATGACATCATAAGTTGGCCTGACACAGATTCAAAACTTTCCATGCACGGTCTTAGCATACTAGCCCCAGTTTTACTATGCCTTGTTGCAATATTTATTTACATAACTTTAGGAGCCATAGTTCTTTTTAACTTAGATAACATGAGTATAATAGACGGGTTCTATTTCTGTTTCATGGCACTGAGCACAATTGGTTTCGGTAACATAATTCCTGGAATGAGTTACACAACAATTCACGGTGTTAGGTACTACACTATCAATTCTACTATTTTATGGTTTTGTTCAGCTTATACTTTGACTGGTTTAGCCTTAACTGCCATGTGCTTCGGTGTTATCCACGACGAGATAATCTACAGGATAAAGCATCAGCAAAAGGAGTGGTCACAGAAAAGCAACACTGTCAACGATGAAGTCAACATCAGCGATCCATTTTATATGAATTCCTGACAAATGTATAACAAGGGTAAGGCTGAAAACTTGTACAGTATAATGGAGGATAGCTCCGTTGATCGTAATAGAATTGAGATTGACAATAGGGAAGTAGTTCTTAGTGTAGATGATATGTCAATAGCAACCGAGGTACAAGCAGAATTCCCTCCCCCTCCTCCCGAAGAAGAAATCGTTGCGATAGTCACCAAAAAGGAACCAAAAACGGGTTTTGGAAATATGGTTGCATACAACGCTCTTCCAGAAATGCTTGAACACGTCAGTACATAAATTTGTTACTTTTTCATTGTAAAGATATCATACGGAGAATATAAAGATTAGGATAGAGTAATTGGATCTATCTGGCACTAGAATTATAATGAAAGAAACTTTTTTTACAATATTTTCCATAAATATTGTATATAACTTCACATATTGTATATGACCGAACATCTAGAAGTCTTAAGTAAAAATTTTATGTACCCATAATCAAATAATAAGTTGTGTTTCTTTTGATTAAGTTTTTATACTGTAAGACATACACAAGTAATTTATACATATTCGATGTAAATAATGTATGTAAGAAAAATATTTTTAGGGATTTTATCGATTGTTTTGCAGGCTGTGACTTAATTGCAATGTGTTTGTAAACCTTTACATCTGTATTCAATATCAGAACAATCTGTCGAATTTACTTTTCCACTATATTTTAGGACAACTGTAAATAATTGTATATAATTGTAATTAATAATAATTATAGTATCACTAAATGATGTCTGACATCTTTTATCTCAATCTAATTGTCAACTGTTAATATCAACAACATAGTCGTAAAGATTTTCATGTGAATAGAATCTTTGTAAAAATATGAGTTTAATAAAAAATATTATCTTAAATTGTTGTTTATTTTATGACTTAAAATATTGGCGAACTTAATGGAGTGTCACATTAAGAAGATGAGGATACATGTTTTTTCTTTATGCAGTCTATCTCTGGTTTTTACTCTATTTTTATAAGAAAATAAAAGTAGTCGAAGATATAACGCACACACAAAAATCGGAAACTTGTTAATTTATTATTTTTGAACATGGTGATAAATATAAAATAAATGTACAATTTTGAACATAAATAAATAAATATAATTAAAAAGGGAGAGATTAATTAAATAACAAGTATATTTTCAAATATCACTGAGTAGCCCAATAAATCCAAAATAGCTATTAAGTACAATATATATTGTTATTTAGTATTTCGAGGCCCAATGAACTGATGGTGTGTAAACTGGATAGAAACAAGCTAATCTATCTATCCTAAAAGTCTAGACTTAATAAACACAAACTTAGGTTATGTATGAATAAAAAGTATTGTTTTATAAAATAATACACATCTGAGATAACTAGCCCATGCCATATGGCCATTAACGGTTAAGTAATAAAACATTGCATTCATGCATGTCCAATGTTTTATTTCACCTTTAATGTTTCCTTCTTATATAAATGTTTGAACATTGCCACAACCGAAGAATCTAGCCGATATCTTTGAAATTTACCTGTGGAGTAGCGCTTCTGCTATGATACTTTGAAGCTGGATACACTCACATACACACACATCTTCACGCCAAATCGCTAAGGGGGTAGGCACAGAGTATCGAGTGTATCTTATATATCAACGCACAGGGCATTGATATATATAAGTCAATCACCTTTGCCTTGAATATCCTCATGGGCAGCAATAATTTACCATCAGATAAAACTGGATATTATATTATGCTAGGAATATGTGTCAGACAAGTTCATCTAGAATATATGGAAGAGACCTGCGCCTTCAACGACGTGAAACAAACCAAAGCTACGGATTTTTTGTAAGTATTGTAAGTATAGATACATAACTTGTGTGTAAGCTAAATTTTTACATTCAGATCTTGCGAAAACACGACATGTAGGAATAGAAATAAGTACAACTTTTTGTAGTATAAAATTATCAAATGTGTTTGCAGATTACATATGTATAATAAGTGGTCACTGCCGCACAGAGTACAGTAGTAAAAAGTAAAGTAAAGTACGTATGTAATAAATCCCAAGTACGCTTGAACCATACCTGAGATTAACATCTGATGCGTCGCTACCCCCGGAGACTGTGATATTCGTCTCGTGTGTAAGTGTAGCTGGATACATGTCGCTCCAAAACCGAAACACAAGATTTATGTTATAAGATGAATGTAATTTGAAGCTATAACAGAAGGTACAGAATCCATATGTAACTTAAATATTATGTCAAATAGGTCATATATTAGATATACATTGAAAAATATGAGGCATCATTTTAAATTACTATACGGAGTTATTTCGAGTAGTTGATTTTCCTATATTGCTTAAATCTGTAGTTTACCTAAATACGGATAAATTAAAAACATATTTAATCTTTAGGGATTACATTATACCTAAATTTGATTACGAACGCGCTGCTACTCCTAAGGACTATTAAGATGTTCGCCTCGCGTATAAGTAAAGCCGGCAACCACAACTCACTAAACCGAAACACAAGAATTGCATTGCGGAGGATTATGAAGGTATCGGTGGTACCTCCCCGTCGAACTAAACGATTTCTACCACTTGGTATTGAATAAAAAACTGTTATCCCCGATTTCTTCGTCAATATTTCAACCCCAACCCCAATTTTAACATGTGATAGAATATGTGCAGTTCGACCGGGGAGGTACCACCGCCACCCTCATAATCCTCCGTGAAGCAATTTATTGTGTTTTGGTTTGGAGAGGC
>DWNR01004311.1:0-10994 GCA_018250455.1 Polygonus leo
TTTGATCTCAAACTTTAGAATACGTTATTTACTACACATTTCCCATAAAATATTGAGGAATTCGCTGATGTACCTTCAAGGTTCCAGGTCAAGTAAACATGAAAAAGTTTTGTGATACTATACTGAACGTATAACAAAAAAAATTAAAATCGGTTCATAAACAACGAAGTTATGCGAGAATAATGCATATTACCCGTTGCAGATTGAGGAATTCCGTGGTATATATTCGTAGTCCAAGGTCAAATAATTATGAAAAAAATGGGACCCCCTCTGAAACAAGAAAATCTGTTCAGAATTGGCGGAGTAATCGAGTAACAAGCATACAAAAAAAAACATACAGTCGAATTGATAACCTCTTCTTTTAGAAGTCGGTTAAAAATATAAAACAAGATAGAAGTCTGTTCGAGGTCAATCATAGATGTGTGTAGCCACTGCCAATTTTTGCCTCTAGTCGGCCATCATATCTATTTAAAAGACAAAAAAAATGAGTGGATTTTAACAGCCAGATAAACCTAGTTGTTTTTTTATTGTCGTGTTCAACATGTTTCGTTGAAGGCGGTACTAAGCATATCTTTGTAGACGGATATCTTTGTAGATAGAATCTAGTGTTCACAAATATTGTTAACTTTAATATGAGTCAAACCATCACGTTTTAATCATACGTTATCGTATTCGGTGTTATAGTATGTAGTTTAATATTAAATTATGTGCCCGTATTATGTAAATGTTTACTTTAATCATAAGATAAGTCACCACTGTAAGCACGGTACGTCCGGTAATTCCGAATACCATATAAATCAAAAGCTAAAGCCAATTCATAATTGGAGTATTAGGACAGGGTATCTTGTGAGGCCTTTATTGTTTGGTAAAGTTATTTTAGGATCAGAATTCAGGTGCTTATCGTTTTGCATTCTTGGAATTCTGGCCAATTCAATATTGTTACGCATTTTGGTAGTAGGTAACCCACAGCAAATTCAAGTTGCGCGTGCGAATTTGTTTGAAGGTAAAATTAGTTTTAATACATAGGCGAATTTTGTCTTTGCGATTGAACACAATATAATATTTTTCTTTTAACTTTACTTCTCTTTACTTTAACTTTACTATAGTAGGTTATTATTTTCAAGCGTCTGTCTTGGCCTTTCTTAAGTAGGTTCTTAAATTTTATATGTTAAAATATTTGTTTAAATTGTGTTTATATAAAATTGGTTAACCTGCTTGGTTAACCTTTGATAAGATTTTATCGATTTTGGGTATTTATTGGAAACGAATTGATTTGGATCCTGTGAAATATTAAGAAACATCTAAGCTGCTAGACTGCGAGCTTCCACACATTACGAGTAACTATAACTAATTTAGGAGTACATAAGAGATTACTTTAATTGTCTGTTCAATCTAAAAATTTAATTTTGATAAATGCGACATCTGATTGCACTTTAAGCTCAAATTGTATGTGGTTTGTCGTTTCATGCATGCCCATCTATTCCGTAACCGCACGTACTTGCGGCAATGTTAAATCGTATGATTAAATTCGATCTAATTGAATAGGTTCAATTATATCGCGTTCAATTCCCTATCGTGATTGGATTTGCGTATACGCAATAATAATCTGTATAAAATGAATATATTTAGTAGTAAATGAAAATGAAAATTAAGTAATATCGTGAGGACATCTACACATTGTTAAGGGCGTGAAAAGTTGTTACAAATTTGCGCTTGGCAGCGTGGTGGACTGTTGCCTAAATTCTCGCTGGGAAAAAACCTGCGCCACGCAATGGGCCAATACTGCATTGTTATTATAAAAAAGTAAATATATTTATTTATACCTATAATACGGTTAATACAATATTTTAGCTTATTGTGTTTAATTGTAGCTTGTAGAATATTAGTCAAAACGTATTATTAAGTGATAATATAAATATAATATAAAGGTAATAAGTGATACAGATATCCTTTCAGTCGGAACTTCCAACTGGAAAGTTAATGGTGCATTTTATATTGTGAAAAATCCGCCGATATTTCACGTGGTATCTGCATGAAATATTGCTGCTGTAAATATTTAAACGCATTCCGAGAAGAACATTAATTGATTACATCGGCAATGTTTCATTGTAACAAATGAACGTAGCTAGTAGATAGTAGATGAATTTTGTATAAAGATAACACTGCATTGCGTTTTTCTCGTAACTTAAGGGAGAGATCTTATCATTTCCATGTTACTTATTTATTGATTAAGAAAATAAGTTATCCCATTCGAAGATAGAAATAAAAATATCACTCACAGATCGCGATGTAACTGTATGTTACATAACGGAAGACGCAACAAAATATTTAACAAAAACTAAACTTTATTTATGTTACTCATTGTAGTGTTGAAAATTTTGTGATTTGGTGAACTGGGATAGATTTTAAAACAATAATATAGATTTCTTTATTCAGATTAGTGGGCTCGGATACACGTCGTGGAGTCTGAAAATGATCTCGTCAATAGCGTCAGCTGGGTTTATTACGTAGGTATTATTCAGATTCTTTCTTGACTATACAATTATTAAATCCAAATATAAAACATTTTTTGTAATATAATTACAAAAAATGGATACTTGGTGATTTTGAATATTAAGACCTTGAATATTAAGAAGAAAATTGTAATACTCAAAGTACCTAGAATCACAGGTTACGAACACATGGGTTTATTAATTGTAGTTGCTTAACTATAAATTATTGTTTACAATTTGGCAACTGGCGAAAACATGATGTTTTTCTCAATCCTACGAATGTTTCCTAATAAAGAATCTGGTGCGGTCTGAGATGGTGGTAAACTCAAATATCTTTTCTCTGTTCCACACTTTCGTTTATTCGAAACAATGCCATATTCTATCGAATGTATCACAGTGGGATATTGCTCCTCAACTAAACAGCTCGTAACATACAATGTTTCGAAAAACCGTACAAGTGTTCAACGTGTTACTTTGTGTTTAAGCTAAGACACGAAAATTTATGTATAGAGCTTTCTATCGTCCTTCTTACCATTTTATGTATTATTATTATGTAACATGACCATGAATCCGAAATCCCCATATCCCCACTATTTTGTGTTATGCCGATATAGTAAAAGCATGTAGCTATATATTAAAAGGTTGATTGTGTGTAAAGTCATATAAAGTAATAAAGCCAGTAATAAATGTTGGCGTTGTTTTGCATAAATTCCATTTAACTAGTGTGGCAGCGTGAGTTAAAAAACATAATGGCTTTACGATGTTTAATGGCTTGCATTAGAAGTCCCTTTGATTGTTTTGTGTCTAATGCCATTTTAGGTAACTAATGATACCGACATATTTCTATATAGGTAATTAAACCTATCCTATATTTATAGTTTATGTCCATTAGGCAGACGGGTGATGGAAATCACTCGAATTGCCAATGCATCGTCGGCTTTGAAGGATAGCTTTTTTCAGCCTCGAATATGTATTTCAGGTGCAAGAGAATAACATCAAAAGAGAATTTTTAATTAATTTTCATGTACCAATTAAAATTTCATTGAATAGAATCTTACTTTAGACTAGATGCAATAACCGTAGGAACACAAAAGGCATTTCAAATTCTAAACATCTTAGTGGTTAGACGTAGCAACGCATCTGCAGGTAACCTCAGTTAGTTAATTGCTAAATGTAATTGACTGGAATGCAAAGTTATGTTTATATTTCCTCTCTTTGTAAACTGGCTCCAAATATTAAAAGAAGATGGGTACTTTTCTTAATAATACCTACATAATTATAATATTAAACTTTAAATTCTGAGGCGGTCGCCCTCAACTTAATGTATGTATTTAGTGCATACTCTTGTTTTGAGCTTGACATTATTAGAGGACACGTCCTTTATTGGGCGAGACTAAACGTTAAACTTTCCTTATAATAGTGTACCTCGTCATAATGGGAGCGAGGATGTGTAAAATCATTGAAGCGGGAACTGTAGTTTCTATGAAATTACGTATTTAATAATACTAGAGGTCGCCTTGTGCTTGAAATTCGAGCATAATAAAAAAGTCCATAAAATTAAGATTGAAATAAAGAAAACCGATTCATATATTTTCTAAATGAACAAAACATGCATTAGGCAATAATTTATTGTTGACATTAAATGACATAAAGTCAGGTTGACAACAGACAATTTACCCATAAACATGTATGAGTCAAATGTACGGTAGTGCATGTAATGCTTTTTATTAAAAATAATGTATTTATAGTGCAATAATTATAAAAAAAAAAAATTAATTACCGTACATTTCACACATACATGTTTATGGGTAAAGTCTGATGCCAACCTGACTTTATGTCATTTCATGTCAACAATGATTATTGCCATATGCATATTTTGTTTATTTAGAAAATATATGCAAAAAACGGTTTTCTTTTTTTTATTTTTATTTTATGGACTTTTTTATTATGCTTGAATTTCGAGTACAAAGCGACCTCTAGAATATTTTATTATGCGTTTCGTATGCTGTCATAATAATGTTTCTTCGTTATCATTAATGTACATACCTTTTACCATTTACCTTTTACTATGAAAGCGAGAACAGACTAAACTCTGTCAACTAAACACGCGGGCAAACTGAATAACCTGGAGAGGCATCGCTTTTTCATCATTTTTTCAATGTTCTTTTTAGGAAACTCCGTGGCAACTGCAAATTTCGGTACACAATAATCGACGCTGTAGCGACAATAAGACATAAACAACATGACTAGTCTAGTCTAGTCGTTAAGCTGCATGGTGTGCTCGTCTTGTAATCTGCATTTTATGCCTCGATGTCCGGTGATATTGCGTTCAAATCAAAGAACGTTTCGGAATTACCGAAATGTATCAATTGCTTCACGGATAATTATGAGGATAGCTGTGCTACCTCCCTTGACGAACAACTCGAGTTCTACTATTTGTGATTTATGGTATGAAAAAATATTGATGAAACATATTACGCTGAAAAAATATCAAATTGACTACAGTTGTAAAGGCAAAACTGATTAACTGACTGACATATTGAAATTTGGTACAGGGGTTCCTTTCATGATCTAAGTGAGCATTAAGAAAGGCGAATTCTCCGCGGACGAAGTCGCGAGCAAAAGCTAGTTAATTCATAATTTGCTTTCATTCATGGCAAATGGTAACATGGCGGTAACTACTTCAAAATACTTTCCATAAATGACAAAGGCGATATATTTTCTGTAGGTGTGTTAAAAGGCCAAAATAGAAATAGTTTCTTTTCTGAGCTTCTCTTAAGCGTGAAACGTTCGAGGTTGTTAGCGATGAGGATTCCTGAATGAGAAAATTGAGATTGTTTAACGTTTCAAAAGGCAAGTTTCCTTTGTAGAAAGCAACAACAATTTAATGTTTGTATTTTTAAAACAAATTGTTTAAATAAATTAAAATGGATTCGGATTTTACAGTCAAAATCTAATTTGTGTATATCAGATAATCTGTGACTTTGATTCAAATATTTGTATTATCCGAGACGTTAAAATGTCATTGATTATTTTTAAGTACAGAAGCAAACGACCAGGTTTAAATGGTGTAGTCTGATTGGGAAGGTATCAAGGTTGCAATTTTTGTGTTTAAGTTTTCGAGAGGCGTAGCTGCCGGCTATTACTACTTACACGTGCCGCACGTCATCATCATCATCATCATCACCATCGTCAATCATCAGGGGTAACAAACCATCAGTTATGAACTGCAAATACAAATCTGTAGCTATTTGAGTTACTTACAGGTGTTGAACACCTGGACGCTAGTGGACAATTTATTTATTTATCGTAAGATAGCAAACGAGCATGCAGCCAGCCCACCTGATGGAGAGCCGTCACTGCCGCCCATAGACATTAGTGATCATGCCCGGGTACGATTAAATCGTACTTGAGGTTGACGCATTGTTACCCTTGAGGACTAAGATGTTTGCCTAAGATTATTTGTTTTGTAGCAGATATTTTTGCTATGCATCAATTATAACTAAAACTTTGCGACACTTTAAAATTAGCGCTCTATTACATAAAAATAAGATAGTTTCCTACTATGTTGGAGAGTAGATAAACATAAAACAGGAAGCAGCCGACAAAGCACCGGATGTGGGTACAGCCATGTTGGTAACATCCGGTGTGCATGTCGCCATAACTCTGCACTAATCCTGTTACGTTTTCTTTGACCGTACCGATCGTACACGTACATGTGGTCACGTATATTTTGATAGCAAATATGTCAGTGCCTTTTCATTATGTAGCTATTGGTATTTTATTCAGTAAATTCGGAAATATTTTGACATTTACAAAATAATTTTAAAATAGCAGTAGAAATAGGTACGGGTGATAAGTATTACAGTTTTAAAGTATTTTGGAGTGTTGTTGATCTTATTATTATTCATTATTCATCCTATGTATATATGTATATATTTTATGCGGAGGATGAATTTATTGGTATGAGCTACTTATCAGATCAGTTGTAGGTACACATTTGAAATTATAAAAATTAATTACTAGCGAGTATTTACTATTTACGTCTTAAAGCAGCAGTTTTTGCTTTACTTAATAACGCGCAATGCAGCAAAAATATTATGGTTGAATTTTATAATATTAATAGGTGAACTGGAAAACGTTGTCCTGCTGTTAACGTATGCGTATCTTTCAATTTGTAATAAAAATAACGACATTAATTGAAATAAAATAAAGCCTATATTTCAAGTTAGAAAAAGTTACATGTCTATGCGAAATTTCATTAAAATCAATTTAGTAGTTTTGGAAATTAGCCCAGACAAACATCGTGACACGAAATTTTTATATAAAAAATTTAGCAGTAAGAGTTCGTGTATCTACATTGCAATTTCGCGTGCAAATGACTGCAAGGTCTTTGTCCCGTCTCATAAAAGTGGCATGCGCTTAATAAGATTTTAATAATAGATGCGAGCTAGGGCGTTGTTTTTTGGGATTTCGGGCACTTGGTGTTTTGCACGTGTCTCGGAATTGTGATTTTAATTGCACTTGCGGATTGCTGCACATCGTTGCATACGGGTATATAGTGCACATTATAAAATGTTCATAATATCTTAATAAGATATATTAAAATATGAGTCATTTATGAAAAGTCTTTAATTTACACAAAATGTATTAGTAATACACTGATGCAATATGTATTTATGACTGTGTACATTTATCACGAGACACGCATGTTTCTGTCGCCTCGTCCCACAGCAGCGGCTCGAGGCAGTCGCAGCGCGAGTAGTCGCAGCCGACGCGGATGGGTCGCGCGACCGGCTCGCGACATGTTCGTTGTGACAACGCCTCTTCTTCGCACGAGGGGTTATACGATTGTGTATCAGGCGGACACGACTCTAGACCTGAATCAAAAGTATTTATATTTTTAAGGCTTAGGAGTACGGCAAGTCTCTATTTTGGGAAGGATCTACAAACCACTTTTAACATATATGACGATTCAGTATGATACATGTAGCAGGTGCATTCAGGTAACAAATCCTTGCGCTTGTCTAAATTGTTTTAGCCTTCAGGGGTACCTAATAAAAAATCTAGGCATCTCAGCGCCACAAATCTTACCTAGAATTAAGCTCATTCATTCATATTTATTTATTTATTAAAAGATGTGTGTTATGGAGTTTGTTTCGCCGTTTATTCTTCATAACGAAACACTTTGAAAACGGTGGTAGCTTTTTGACTTTCAAAAAGAATTCTGTAAAGAATCTACTTTGAATAAAAATATTTTGATTTTGATTTTTGATTTTGATGTAAGCATCTTTGTGATTGGATTTAAGCAACGTACGATTTTTATGTTAGTGAAATAGCGCTACTTATGGTAGATGCATTGACGAACGAAATACTTACAGGTTAAAGTATTCAAATGAAATGTTACTTTGTTCAAATATCAAAAGGTTAGTTACAAACTAAACTCTTACAGGAAAAAGTATCTAATTTACATAAATTATGTATAAATATCAAAAGGTTAGTAACTTTATAACCTAGATGTCGAAATTTTATATTAGTGAAATAGCGCACTCGAACTCTTACAGTGAAAGGTATTTAATTAAAATTAATTAATTACAAATATCAAAAGGTTAGTTCCTTTATAACCTAGATTATACTTACAGTCTCCATCATCGTCTTGAATGCAATTTTCTTCTTGTGAACTTATTGATTTGGAGAAAATAAATAATACAATGATAGTAATATGAAAGAGTTTTAACATAGCTCTAACTTCTCACTGCACAGTATGTTAAAGTAGATTTAGTATATTGATGCGTTTTATATAGCTACTTACTTATGTATACTAGACCCATAACTTTCTAAATGTGTTAATACGGAAGCAATAACAAATTCAATTGAAAGTCGTAACTACACTTAAACATTTTTACGATTATACTTATAAATGTTTACGGCGTTGTTTCTCAACCATTTTTATGTTGCACCCAAAAAAAATCAATATACTAAGTAAAACATCGCATGTTTATTCACTATAAAATTATAGTAAGTAATATTCTAAAAAATAGTTAATTTTAATTAAAGATAAAAACTGCCAATAAAATATTCACCGTTAATTATTAAAAAAGAAACACATTGCGAACTATTTTATTAGCAAATGCAGGTCTAGTGGTATACGGTATTTAAGGACTTGTTTCATATTTAAGAACAAACTTTGTGACATATGAGATTATAAAATGTTTTGTTTAAGTCAATATTGTTTAACAACAAATTAACTATATTTGCAGAAATTACATGGGAGTACATTAGAATAATTTAAAGAACAATCCATTATTAACTAAAAAGCGACTTCTAACAGTATACCTGTTTGGAAATTAAAATTTTATGAAATGTGTATTGTATTGTATTCTCAACTTATCGTAGGTTTTAAACACCTGAACACTAAATAATTTATTCATTAAGTGTTATCCATTAAGTGAGTGCTACTTGGTAAAACTAAATAGGTGAGTACTGACATTAAATAAATTTAGACATTATCATGTGATAATAGAATTGTTTCCGCTATACATGTTCGGTGGTTGATGGTTGCCTATTGACGAACAAATGCAGCTATTTTGTCTTCATATAACCCAACAAGCCACTCGTGATCGTATTTTCGAATAAATTAATACATTATTTCACGAAATATTTGTTTCTAAATGTAAGCGTACGTAGCAATATTAATATCGAATCTCATATCAAATGAACGTATACAATATTATAATATCATATTAAAAATAATGAAATTTATACATCAAGATACCGAGATGATTAATCGACTGTTTAAAGGAGGCTTTTTTATCGTGTAATGGTAGTAATATGCAGGTAGTATAAGCATGCAGTCCATCTGAGGGTAAGTGGTCACAGAAGCTCGTCATCGCCCATGGACAGTGCAATCATCCCTAAGCACGATTAAAGCACACTTAAGTTACACTGATGCGTTACTGCCCTGAGGACTAAGATGTTCGCCTTGTGTATAACTATAGCCGGCAACCACGCTTCTCCAAACTGAAACATAAGTATTGCTTCACGGAGGATTATGAAGGTAACAGTGGCAACGAAGGTAACTCATTTAGTTCAACCGGGAAGGTCCCGGTCGAACTAAACGTAGTCATCCAAGGATAGCAACGCATCTGTGGTCAACCTCAAGTACGATTTAATCATACTCGGGGATGATCAGTAAGGTCCGTGGACGGCAGTGACCACTTGCCATCAGGTGGACTGCACGCTCGTTTGCTGTCTTAAGACGATAAAAAAAAGTTTATTTGAAGTTAATTTTACTGAGAAAAAAATAGATCTGAATTTCTAAAATAAGTCCTTGTTATATATTCGACCATTAGTATAAACGGGGGTCTTGTCGGGTTGCAAATACCATCAAACCGCTTTAACTCTCTCTAGAGACTGTTTATAATTAGGAATAATATTGCGTGTAAGAGGCCAAATAATTTACCCTTACCTGTTACCATGTTAATTTATGAGCAGATATTTATCAAATACAAGGAAAGACATAAATACCTAATTTAAAATAGATTAATTCTTATTTCGTATATAAAAACTAGCTAGCTATCCAGCAAACATTGATCTGCCATGTAATTTATAAAATCGCGTCTAAAAATTGAGATTGGTGGGAGAAGGTTAAAATTCAGGGTTATAAGTAATTATTACGCCAAATCATAAAAAATAACCCATCCTTATCACGGAGGAGCATAAAACTAGCCTACGACCTCAGATCTACCAAATATACGCAAAAAGTCATAAAAATCTATTAAACGTTTCGAAGGAGTTCGATAACAAGCATCGTGAGACGACATTTTTATATATTACATAGATAATAAATTGTGAGCCATATGCTTACACACTCTATAAATAATTTTAATAAATAGGGGCATTTCTGACATAAATTACGTGCCTAGAAGCACTGTAGATTTATTCAGTTTTTTTTGTAGCTCTGATCTCAAGAGGGCATCTATGAAATGTTTTAAGTTAGGATTTTTGAGTTAAACTTACAGAATTTTCCGAGAGTTTAGTAATGGAAAATTATTTATTCAGTTCCCTTAAAGTTTGTATTTTACAAAACTTTGTACAGAATAATGATTCGAATAATAAGTGCTTTATATAGATGCATTGTAAGCCTTTACTCTGCTTTTTATTTGTAGATTCGCTACCACTTTTTTAAAACTTTCTTTTATATTTTCTATTTTACTGCCGTTTAATAATTTATACTTTTGAATCAACAATAAGGAATACCTGAATCACTTTTCATTATTTTTCTACTCTTTTGATTGTTGAATGTTAATTTACGGATACTCTGATGCATTTGAAATAATAACGTATTCTACTTTTGATTAAATTTTATTTTAAACTAGCTGACCCGGCAAACGTTATTCTGCCATATAAAGTATTAATATCTCTTATAGATTACCCAGGCCGCTATAGTTCCACATCTGGTATACCGATCTTCAAAATAAATTATAGCCTATATGTTGCCGA
>DWNR01004312.1:0-10994 GCA_018250455.1 Polygonus leo
AAATTTGATACAGGGGTTCCATGCATTATCTAAGTGAGCACTAAGAAAGGATTTTTCGAAATTCTACACCTAAGGGGGTTTCGACTTCTACGCGGACGAAGTCGCGAGCAAAAGCTAGTTTATGTATAAAATTAGTATTACAAATAGCACACATTTAAATGAATGTTGACTTAAGTATTTAGTACTATACCTGTCCTGTAGTTCCTTGTTTCCTTTTTCTATACATCAAATCTGGAGGTCCCTCTGGATAATTATCATCTTCAGATTCCTCTCCACCTACTTCACTCCAAATTGCAGCCAATTCTTCAAAATATCTCTGTTTAGCTCTTAAGTATATTGGCTTATAGTTATTCCTTGTAGATTGTTTCGGAGGCAATGGAGGAATATATGGCACAGGACCAGGTGGTGCTGACTTTGCTGCAGCCAAAACACGCTCTCGAGATAACAAAACCTCTGGCAATAATTTAGCATAATATGATTTTCTCTAAAAGTAAACAGTATTAATGTATAGCATGTTCCTCTTATGTTTAATTCAAACAAATTTTATAAAGAATAAATCATACCAGACATAGTTTACCTTATGCTTTTGTTGCTTTGCTCTAGCTTTCCTAAGAAACTTCCTCATTTTAGCTATATCTGGCCTGAAATTACCTTGTCTTAAGTTTTTATGAAAACTTTGGAGGGGAGAAATGAAATGAAATGGCTCATGTTCTAATAGCATTTTCACTGTGGCTTCCTTCTCTTCTTCGTCATCTTCAGGAAAGTCAGGTAGGAATTGTTTTAAGTGGTCCTTGTCCTCCTCATCCAAACACTCCCAAGTTTTCATTGAAAAGAACTCTTTGAATATTTCGGGATCCTCACACAGCTCCTGAGGGAGCTCAAGGGTTTCTCCTAGTATGCGGACTGGCTCTAATACTTCTTCGTCCGAATCTGAGGTACCACTGGAACTCTCAGAAGAACTACTACTGGATTCACCACTGTAACTCTGTTCACTGTCTACCTTTTCTTCCATGGCCACGATACGTATTAGCAGTAAGATTAGCTTGTACGCTTACGTGATGTAATAACAACGTTTCTCAGTTATAAAAACTAATACATTCCGTCCTCTGCATTGATATTTCGCGTTGTTTTGCTTTCGTTGTTTACGAAAAACCAAACGAATGATGCATATACGATATGAGGTAAAACGCCATGAAGTATTTTAGATAGCCGTCAAGTCTTGTCTAAAATAAAATACAACGTACACGCCAATCTGCAGTGTTTCATACATAGTATGCGCCAGAACGGCACATTGCGATGAGAAAATAGCTTGACAATCAAGATCAGCGACATTTTGCCATTTCAAAATAGAATTAAAAATAAAACACACGTAGTCTATGACTCTTTCAGCATTTATCTATGACTATACCACAGAATAATAATACAGTATGTTCATAAATCCACCAAAATATATTTTTTCCTGACAAATATACAAAAATATAAAAACCGGCTCATTGTCATTGAAGCAATCATTTAATAATTATATTCATACACTTACTTGTTAGCCCTTACTTGTTCTTCCTTCCATAATGTACATGAAGATTATGTAAAATATTGGACACAATAAAACTAGCAAAAAATTTAAAAAATAAACAAGATTTTTTACAAATAGCAAACATGGAAATTGATGAAAAATAATAATGATTATGTTTTTATAATACTACTATACTTTAATTAGTACCATAAGCAAAATTATTTAAGATCTGTATAAAAAATCGGTACGTCCATGATGGTGTCGGGCAATTTGACTTTTGATTTGACGTAAATTAATCGTGGTGTAGTAAATATGGCTGACGAACTCAATGTTGACAGTCTAATTCACAGACTTTTAGAAGGTAAAGAATCATTTTATTTAATTTATTGGCCTCTTATCGAATTCTGTGTATTGAAATCTATTGTGGACCTAATTTGTTCATCGCTCACAGTGCTTCCAGTTGCGTAATTAACTCTCGAGTCTATATGTATAGAAACGTCTAACTCATAAATAAATCGATTATCCTCAATTCTTATCTGAATCTACTTTGGATGCTCACGCTTTAGAATTCTTGTAGACATCTATTTTTGTTATTTAAATAGTGTATATTTGTAAATTGTCTCATGACTAATAAGTAGGTAAACTCTCCGCCTAAAATACTAATATTAGTGACATTCTATGGCATCGAAAATTTTTATGGGCTTATTGTTATGCTTTGTTCGCATTGTATGTTACTTTACTTGTTAATTTCACTTTATCATGCTGCTTTTTATGGGTAACAACAGTATACAGACAGCAACAGGAAACTGCAAGACGAAAGGGGAAATTGAAAGACATCTTTTCGGGAGAATGTATGGTTACCTCCAGAATTCTATCCACAGTATTCAGCTAGAAACTTTAATTTACTTTTATTTTCCTGTCCTGACAAACTATCCGCTTTTACTGTACCTAATGTTGATTGAAGTATTGTTTGTTCATATTGTCAAATTATTTCTCCTATATCATAAAAGGAACAATTAAATATTCAAACAAGATGATAAATGAGGAAATCTTTCAGAATATTTCGATACAAATTCATTAAAATTATGACCTGACTTATGACGGACAATATGTCCTTAATTGTATAAAAACTATGTACAAAACATTATTTACAATTTGTACATACACAATCTGAACCTTATCAAACATTTCCATTCTTAGCACATGCCTATTAATCATTTATACATTGACCATTGTTGCAAGATTGTTGTATTTTAAATGACAACAGTAACACATCTCATAAATCATTTTGCTTCAGTTTGTGGTGTCAAATCTATTCAAATCAAAAGGGCTATTATAGCATGCTTAAGGAATCTTGTGGCCTCTAAATCAGCATATTTTCATGTGTATTGTAATAAATAGCAATGTCATGTGTGTTTTGTTGAATGTTCGTGAAAACGGTGATATGTCTGCAAGTAATGTGATATGTTATGCAATTCTGTCTCATTTTCCACAACATGACCTGCATTTATAACCTTTGCTTGATCTGCATTATATCCTCTGATAATAAATGTTATCTTTACATGGTGTTATATAATTTTGCTGCAGTTCGAGGATGCAGACCTGGCAAGACTGTTCAGATGTCAGAGTCAGAGGTGCGGGGCCTCTGTACCAAGTCTCGGGAAATATTCCTGCAACAGCCAATACTACTGGAATTGGAGGCACCACTCAAAATTTGTGGTAAAACTAATTTAAACAATATTTTCTACTGAGCACACATACGTCTCTCTTATCAATTATATTAGCCGTGCAACAATTAACTATAAGATAAATAATTTATTTTAAATGACAAAGTTCATTTATATATGTACCATATAATGGTTAATAATGGTGACAAATTATAATGCTGTCTTAATTTTATAGGAAATTGTTGTAGATATAAGTTTAATATTAAGTACAGGTAATTATTGTTTATTGTTCCATTCATTATATTTTTTCTTTTATACAGACTAAGGTAAGTATAAAGGACAGTTTAAAGACTCATCATATTAGATACGTTGGATATATGTTTTATATTATATTTTATATCATCGTGATTGATGTCATGCAACAGAATTTTAACGACTCTTTAAGCAAGTTATGTTTTGTTGTGTAACTGCTATTAATTCAACCAATATGATTAGGGACTTTATATACCGTGGAAAATATCAATTTTGCATAATAATTTTAACATTGACTTTTTGTGAAACAATTTGAATTTTGGAACTGGGTTAGGATTTGTAAAGTACAATAATATTCGAGTTATTACGATTTTTATTGCACTGTACGCTCGGAGAATTTTCAATATATAAACATTTGCGTCGCAATAGTCTTAGCCCATGTACATACAAGACAACTGTCAGTGGAGGCGCGTATATTAAATATGCTATAACAATACCTATTTATAGAATTCTTACTTCGATGAACGCTTATTGTATGATTTTTGAATTACATGACCGTGGGCTTATCTCGCCTTATATCACCGAGTGATGCAGACGGCCGTGTAATTAACTAACGTAAGTTTGTACGTAGATACGTGTGTGCGCCGTTCCAGTGTTACGGATTACGACTACAAAGAAAAATGTTAATTGTCGAATTAGTCACATACTGGAGAAGAACAAATACTAATATAAAATACTACACTATGTAATATTTATATAATAGAAATGACATTCCTAACACTCAAATATACTTTGGTATATATTTTCAGGTGATATACACGGCCAGTACACAGATTTACTTCGCTTGTTTGAATATGGCGGGTTCCCGCCAGAAGCTAATTATCTATTTTTGGGCGATTACGTGGATCGCGGCAAGCAATCCCTCGAAACCATATGCCTCCTGCTTGCTTATAAAATCAAGTATCCCGAGAATTTCTTCCTTCTCCGAGGAAATCACGAATGCGCGAGCATAAACCGTATTTATGGTAAATAGTATTTTTAATATATACATTGTACACCTACTTATTACTTAAAAAAATAAGTATAAATAGAAAATACAGTAAAGATGTAAAACAATCATGGAATTGTCTCAGTGATTATAATATTATTATATCGACGGCTGCCCAGTGCCGACGCACGGGGTAATACATCCAAGGTTAATTTTAAATTTGGCATCATAGCCCTGAACTACAAAAGCATTAGGTACTCACTACAAACTGGAAAGCATTAGGAACTATGAAGATTATAATCTCCTGTGAGAAATAACGCATGACGCAGCGATTAAGATGTCAGCCGGGTTCGATTCCCAGTCAGGCTTATATGATGCATACACTTATATGATGCATTTATTTTTTTAGATCTAGGTTTTTGGGTATCGTTACGAGTGTGGAAAGCGTTAATAACTACACATATTCATTCATTGCGGTTTGTAATTTTCAATTGCATTACATTATAATTTGCTATTTATAGGTTTTTATGATGAATGTAAGCGCCGATACAACATCAAGTTGTGGAAGACGTTCACTGACTGCTTCAACTGCTTGCCAATCGCGGCCATCATTGATGAGAAGATTTTCTGCTGCCATGGCGGTCTCTCGCCCGATCTACAGGGCATGGAGCAGATCAGACGGATAATGCGACCAACTGATGTCCCTGATACAGGTTAAATTTATTCATTTTTAACGATTTCAACTATTGTATTACTTGATACACTCTTTTATTGAGATCACATGTTTTAAAATTGCAAGAAATATGATTTATTACCTTTACGCGGATACAAAACCTACATAAAGTATGGATCTATTGACGATAAAGCAATTAATATAATAAAAAACCAAAAATTTTCAACATACAGCTGCCGTGGTTGAACTGTGATATTCTTATTGACAAATTACTATTAGTGTCAGAGAAGTGTAGTATGCCATTAATATTCATTTTGTGTTTAATATTAAAAAAACTTTTGTTCTGTTAGGTTTGCTTTGTGATCTGCTGTGGTCGGATCCAGATAAAGATGTGCAGGGATGGGGAGAGAATGATCGTGGCGTGTCGTTCACATTTGGTCCGGATGTCGTCAGCAAATTTCTCAACAGACATGATTTGGACCTGATTTGCAGGGCTCATCAGGTATTATTTTTATACTACGTATTCATTAGTCATAATATACGACATATTGTTTTAATGGGAATCTTTCCCACAGTTACAATTCAATATGCATGGATGATTGTTCGATAATTTTCTCATGGAAACAAACAATATTATTATCAAGCAATCAGTGTTAAGAATAATAATTCGGAAATAATAAGGTTTTGTTTTGTTTACTAAAGGTAGTGGAAGATGGTTACGAATTCTTCGCTAAGCGACAGCTCGTAACTTTGTTTTCTGCGCCCAATTACTGCGGAGAGTTCGACAATGCGGGCGGCATGATGTCCGTGGATGAAACACTAATGTGCTCTTTCCAGGTAAACTTTTATACTAAATAATGATAACGTATGTATTTTTTAACGTATAATGACACCAAAGAAGAATACAGTCCACCTGATATCAAGTGGTCACTGCCACCCACATTTTAAATCAACACAGAGTACAATGAATATGTACCTGAGGTTGTAGCTACTCTCAGTTGTTGTTAGTCCTCAAACTAAAGTGTTCGTCTTGAAGCCGGCAACCACGTCTCTTCAAAACCGAAATGAAAGAATGCTTCATGGGCCATTATGATGTTGGTACTCTTATAATGGTGGTCCTCTCAGATCAAAACTTCATGAGTTTTACCACATGCGGAACATTCCGCAAATGGCTTAACTTGAAACTTATTTATAGATTCTAAAACCATCTGAGAAGAAAGCAAAATATCAGTACAACGGCATCAACAGCGGTAGGCCCGCCACACCTCAGAGGTCACCCCCAAAAAAGAAATAACTGACGTTTGGGATCCAGTGTGCTGCACAGTGAGAAGAATGCTACAAATAATTTAATTATATCAAGTATTGTAATTACTATTATTAGTAAGGTCATTGGGCAGAGCTGAATAAATAAACTCATATTATTTAAAGTATTTTATCAGTTAGCCTGTGCCTTGTTTTTATTTTTAATTATTGTGAATTATAGTAATTTATGAATTTAGTTTAGTTTCGGAAATGAATATGGGCACAATTTATTCAGCAAATGCCAATGGCTATTGCTTTTTCGATCCCTGATATAATGCAGCCTTTGACGAATTGTACCCTATTGTTTTAATTAGACCTATTGATATTATAAATTGTTTTGTTAATGTTGGAAGTTATGAAAGTGGCAGGTAATCTTTAAAGATGCGGGCATTGGACAAAAGCGTCGTTACATTTACATAATTATTATCTATTTCTTAAGTTGTAGTGGATCGAAAGCACTTGCTTTGTTTATTCTGTAACTAATGTGCCTATAAATGTAAAGTATATATAGGTCTTGGTGTAAGTGACGAGGATTGGTTCTTTAAAATTTATAGTTTTTTTGAAAGAGACAAATTGTTTTCGAAAAACTGAATCGTCCATAAAAATCTGTTTTATTTTTTCTTTTATGATTTTGGAATTAATTTATTTACTTTGAAGAATTGGATTCTGTTGTGGAGCTGGCCTAAGACATGAATTGATATTAACCTTCACCGTGTAGCTAATAAGTGTCTCAGTTCTAGGACTCCATTGCAAATCATATTTTATGTTTATGGAAGTTAGATATTCCCAGTGAAATTATTTTGCACTCAGTATTACTATTACGGATAGGTAGATATTTCAAAATTTGGTGGAAGATTGGCGTTGATCTCCCTATTGAGGCTTTAACTTCACGAAGTGTAGAAGTCTCGAAATGAATTGATATAATTTTAATGGTGGTAGAAGCAGTGTAGTCCTCGCAACAATAGTGCAATTGCTATATTAATATGAATATATTAAATATTAAAAATTATATGCAGATTTTGCATTGTACAATTTTATTTTTAGCTATATTAACAATGTCAAATAATATTCATTAATAAATATTACTATTTAAAATAAGAGGTTTATTTTTGTTTCATTTCATTTAGGTTTGCATTTACAAAACATTGTAATATTTTATTATACAAAGTTATAACTAGTAAAATTTAGAAAATCTGTCATTTCCTCTTCAAGTTATATTGTTATCCTCTAGAAAGCTTTTATTGGTATACTTTGCTTGTTACACTTCAATTGTTCTTTTTAGCGTATTTAAATATTATGCTGTTTAATAGCTGGTAATGATATTGCTGCAAGTTTAGATTTTTTGTGGTCTATTGGCATCACTTTGTAATACACTTTAAAGTTTCTTCTCTATTTTCATCTTCACTTGTAAAAGATAGTTTCAAAAGTAATTGAGTTTAATATAATTCTTAGATTACTATAAAATTTTGTTGTACTTTTCTCAGGTGTGTACAATTTTCTGAAATATAAATTTTACTCATTAACAAGTCTTATGAATTTAGTCTTCCAATTCTTTCTGTTGCCAGTTCATATTATCAATATCAATGCGTTCTGTGATGATGACATCTGCTAATTTACTGTGGTTCTCAAGTTTTTCATTAATTTTGCAAGTCAAATCTTCACTTTTTTTTAGATATTTCAGAATGTCCATTTGCATCGCTTTTAAGTAACCTCTTTTAGCTGTTAAAATTTTCTTTAATCTGTTTACTCTAGACTCATATTCTTTTCCTAGAGAATCCAACAGAACCTTTTGTTTTTTCAAGTTTGCTACATCTGAAGCTCGTAATTGAGCCTTAACGTTATTGTGTTGTGGCCGCCTGAAAAATAAAATTATATATACTTTACAACATGATATATACTCTGTTAATACCTATATGATACAAAAAATACAAATAACAGTAGCTTTTAATGCAAAATGTATAATAGTATAGTTAGTGTATCAATTTCTTTACTTGATACCAACAATGAGTCTGGAAATTTCCCCGTATTTACTATGGATTTCACCAATATTGATCCTGGTAATAAAACATGAAAACTAATGGAAAATGTATATTTCTTAGATATTCTAATAAAAATACATTGACATCTAGAGGTTAATTACTTAAGGTTTGTAATGGGGTGGATAAAAGATTAAAAATGACTATGCTGCTGCCAAAGCCTGTAGGGCATACATCTACTTTTAGAATTTCTTCAGACATATTGTTTCAGAGAGCCTAAAATTTATACATTGTAAAAGTAAGTATTGGGGCATATCAGTGTTACAATTTTTTGAAATTATACTGGAGTAGCAAATGTGCAAATTTATCAAAAGGTAAGTGTGACAGTCACCAATATCAAAATTACAAAATAATTATTTTTTGCATTTTAGCATTACAAGTGTATTCTATTTTGTCTATAATTGCTTTCATTTCTCCATTTTTAGTGATAAATATGCCTTGGCCACACATATCACCAGAACTTAAGACTATATTAATAAGCATTTAGTTCCGCATGACTTGATCATAAGCCTATCTATCATATGGCCTTTACAGTTTTACACAGTAGATTTAATTCAATTCATATTTATATGGTACTAGCAGAACTGGCAAACATTGCTCTGCCACATTCATTATAAAATCGTGATATTAAAATAGAGGGTGGGTATATGGGGTGGGTTCTCTTTAGTTTCTTCTTCTGTGGCTCTTTAGTTTCTTACTTCTAAAAAAAAAGGTCAAAAAATTATGGTACAGTGCCCATCTAGGGCCTGCTACGCCACTGATGGATTATTTATTTTCTATGTAGGTGTACTTTGAAATTTGTAAACGGTTACTTTTGATTCTTCCAAGTGAAAAGGTTGCCGACCCCTGAACTAGGGGTATAAAAAATAGCCTATTCTCAGATCTACCAAATATACACAAAAAAATAATAAGTGTTTCGATAACAAACACTGTGACATGAGATTTAATATATTAGAACCGAGGAAAAGATTTAACATTTTATCATATCCCAACACTAGTAGAGGAACCCTGGGTGGAATAAGAAAAGAGTGTGATGTTCATATTGAGAAAGACAGGCACATGAACATAGCATTTGCCAAGCCGAACATCAAAAGCCACAGTTGGTGTCAGTGTGAGTGTTCATTGCCTGATCGCATGTCTTCAAAGTTCAACTAAAACCAGTGCCGCTTGGAATTTTTGCTATACCAAGCCAAGGTAATTTCACTATGTACCATTCTTTCTTTGGAAATTGCTATAACATGTTTATTAAAAATAATAATGTATTTTTGGCTATTTAAAACTGTATAAAATCACCCAAATACAACAAACGTAACCTTTCATAATATTACATAAGTTCTCATAATTTTATATAGGTTACAATAATGATGCTTTGGGGCATTACGGAAGGGGTGAAATGGGAAATACCCCTGGTCATGTCAATTTGTATTAACATGATTTTTTATTGCACATATATTAGAAAGACTAATCCTAGTACACAGAAGACACAAACAACCACAAGTCAACATTTATTTCAATCCTAAACATAGATGTTCTTGATGCGCAATTCCTGATGATTGTCAGTACCAAAGTTCACAGTAAATTTTTAAACAATGAGCCGTCAAGCTTAGCAACCCCATTCCACCCTGGATTCCTCTTTGTTGTGGTTGCTACAGAGAAACAAATGACAATTTCAACGTTAAAATCAGAACCTGACCTTAGACCAGTATAATTGGCTGTTTAACCACTGTTGTTGTGGACATTTCTGTAAGAAATATTTTATGGATTTATCAACTTTGACCAGTTACTTACTAGTTATCAAAGTTAGTAATTGTGTACATCACAATTAATAATTTTGAAATGATATCGGAGTCATTATATATATATATATATATATATACATATACTAACTTACAGGTGATTTTGTGAACTTGACTGAATTATTGCCATTGTACATAATTGCAATGACAAATAAATTTTAACTTACCAACTGACTTGATCAATATCAGCGAATTTTTCCTTTTGTTTTTCAAGAATTTCCAACTTCTCAGGCATATTCTCAAATTCCCACATCGAACTCAATTCTTGTACCATCTCATCGAGTATACCTTGCTTCAAACAGTTGAACAATGGCACCCATTTTACTCTCCTTAATTTTGCTTTGGGAACTGCTTCTAGAAAGTCTTCGTTTCTATAAAATAAACATTAATTCTGTTAACACTATTCAAATTTTGCTGTATACATTGTAAAATGACGGTCGTTTACTCACTTTACCAAGTTTACTATATTGCTGAATTCCTTCAAAATAGTAAGATTATCGAACGTTATCTCTGAATTATTCATATTCGCATCTGCAACTTCATCTTCAAAATTTTCGCCCATGATTATTTTATTGAATACAAACAAAGTTATGGCACAACAAACAAAATAAACAGAGAAATAACTTTGAAAAATAACGTATCTAACCTAAAGCCCTTCAAAATTTTAACCACAGATAACTATATAAGTACTTATGGCCCCTCTACACTATCGGCCATGATGGGCAATTATAAGCGAGCACGATAGTGTAGACGGGCTACTCGCCTGT
>DWNR01004313.1:0-10993 GCA_018250455.1 Polygonus leo
TTTTATTTTTTTTATTTTTTCATAATACGGCATTAGAAAATACATACGACCCTAAATTTTCACCCTTCTAGCATCAAACCCCATTTTTTTATTATTATTTTTTTTATGGCAGAACGACGTTTGCTGGGTCAGCTAGTAAGTATATATTAATGTTTTCCTCTATCACCAATTGTTTGCAATTATTTTTAATATTTTTGATGGGATATTAATTGACAAAAAATAATGATCTGTGATACAAAAAAATCCCTGTTGTATTATGTTATACGTAACTAAGTTTTAGGCGTTATAATTGTTCTCTACTTTCTAAGGATTCGTGTCTATAGATTATTACCCAGTTTCAGATCCATACTAATATTATAAAATTGTAGAGTTTCTTTGTTTGTTTGAACGCGTTTATCTCAGGAAATACTGGTTCGAATTGAAAAAATCTTTTAGTGTTAGATAGCCTATTTATTGAGAAAGGCTATAGGCTATATAGCATAACGCTACGATCTATAGGAGCGGAGTATCGACGAAAAATGTTGCAAAAACAGGAAAAAATATTTTATATGGTAGAATAATGTTTGCCAGGTCAGCTAGTAACTAATAAAACTGTTAAACTCGTAGTTAATTTTACGTTTAGTTTCAACTTAAATCATCTCAATTGCATGCAGAGAAATTCGTTTTAACTTACATACCTATTTAATTATTTACATTTACCAATACCACTGGAAAGCTTAAATTTATGAACTATACTATCGCCATTAATTCTGAGCGATTTGAAATAATATGATGTACTCAATGTTATATTGATTATAATAAATATCAGAATTATATGAATTATACGGACTATGACCCGTTGATGTCTTTTGTATGCACTACATACATCATTATATTGATAATGTTACTTACGTAAAGTGAATTAGATGAAATATATAGATACCTTCATATTTACAGATTTTCTAATATCGATTTTACTGGTGCTATAACGGATATTTTTATACGAATTAGAAACTACATTATGTCCGTCTATTGATTGAACCATACAATATTAATGTACACAATCAGTGTGTATATATGTGTTTGCATGTTTTTAGCGTTCCGTGATCAAAGGGTGCTAACGAGACCAAATTAGTTACTATAATTTCATTGTTTATCCATCCGCTCGTCTCTGGGCTGTATCTCATAAACCATAATAGGTGAACACTTGAAATTTTTACAGAATATGTGACTATGGCGGCTACAACAACATAAGTAAAATAAATTCTATTAAAAAAACATTTCTAAAAAAAAAAATATTTTCAGGCACACTATTTGAAGGGGATGAAACTTTATTATGTGATATCCCGTTTTACACTTGGCCAATAATTTTGTAATACTACTACTACTAATTACTATTTCAAGAATGCACTTGCTTACTTTATTTCAACGGATTCTCAAATAACAATTGTTTATTGTGAACTGTAAACAAACAGTGGACAATCGCCACATTTTGTTGTTCGAATGCATTTCTTTGTTATCGACTTACGAGAAAACAATGGAGATAGTTAGCAAGTCATCCAATACCGTTTGCAATAAAAATGTGCACTCATACTCTTAACAAGAACTCATATACAAACACTAAATACTCACAAACATAATAAGTAGATATTATACAGTAGTACTAATGATGTTGTCACTCATTTGTGTCTCGGGGAATCCTATGCGGCCGATTTTATACAAGTTACTAGCTAATCCAGCAAACGTTGTTCTGCCATAAAAAAAATAAAAAGGGGGTTGATGGTAGAAGAGTGAAAATTTAGGGTTGTATGTATTTTTAATGCCACATCATAAAAAAATCCCTTATCACTTAGAGGAATGAAAAATAGATGTTGACCGATTCTCAGGCCTACCCAATACACACACAAAATTTCATGAGAATAGATTTCTTTCAAATATCTTCTTTGTACAGACGGCGATCAGTTACAGATTTATTATATGTATTGCCAGATAGATAACCATTATCACGTGATTTACGGTTAAATCACTACTTTACACTAGATAATAATTAGCTTAGGCTACAATGACTAGTCTTTAATTATCTTCTAAATTAACATGATAATTAACACTTTAATACATAAATGCGCAACTGACCATTATTAAGTCGTTGCGTTGTATTAATTGGATTTTTTTGATAAAAAAATCTTTTGTACGCGCACATGGGATAGAAAAATGTATAGTGATTTTTTAACTTGCGTGCGCAGATGTTATAATATTTATGTATATAGTTTAAAACAGCCTACTCTATGTGGGCGTACAATATTTGCAAAATACGATAATATAAGAAGTATTGTAGTTAGTATTAGTACCAATAGACCATCAATTTTGGACTAATCGCTCCTTTTCTGTAAAATTGTATTTAACCATATTTTACTGTACTCAAATCCGTTTTTTTGCTAATTTGTTGTTTTAAAATTAAATTTATTAAAATGTTTGTATTACATTTTAATAAATTAATACATTTATTATTCTTCACACCGACACCGACCGGGGGTCCATAGACCCGTCTCGCCGTTTTTTAGAGCAGAATGTCATTGAATTTTATTGTATTTTGGATCTAGAATGCATTTAAAATGTTTATGAAAATATTTATTGCAATATTAAGTAGGTTATACCGTATCTACCATAACAATAGTGACTAATAAACAAAGTATTGTGTTTGATAAGATCTTATCAAATTGTGAGCGTCCGCCTAAGGAGAAATTCCTGTGAATGTTGGTTTTGTGATAAGAATCAAAATTTTATTATTGCAGCATCACCAAATAAGTCGGCCATTGAATGTCAGTTTAGCAAAATAAATTTGTTTTTAATACAACTGAGTAAATGTACACCTACCTTTTTTTCTCTAGGTACCTATACAGCAAGAGCGTTCTACTTAAATGGTTACTTTCGATTACTTTTTCAGGTGGTAGAACTGTTGACCTGTTGATATGTCGACCAGGGAGGTACCAAATATACCCCCATTCTCCTCAATCTCCATGAACCAACAATTTCGTTTAAATTTTGGACATTCGTGGTTCCCCACTATATTTACACGAGATTAACATCTTTGTATTCAAGGGTAGTAATGTAACCTGTTATCAACTTCAAGTACGATACAATCGTGGAATCAGGTGGACTGCATGCTTGTTTGCTAAGTTTATACGATAAAAAAATTGTACTTGAGTTCATGAGTCTTATGTTATGTTTAGTGACTTATGAAGTCCGACGTCCCTAAGGAGTTTTTGCAGATACCTACTCTTGAGGGATGACCATGAACACTTCACACCCAATGCTAAGAGGAAAAACAACATACGGTACTTATTCGCATGTTTTTGGCTACTTCTTTACCAAAACAGTCTTTAGTTTATTTTAGTTGAATCCAAACAGGGCCAAATGAACAATATTACATTTATTATTTACTTTAAGAACCATATTTACTTTTCTTGCTGCTTTTCTATTGTATGTACTATGTAAGCTATATGTAAAATCTGTGGACCCAACGGTGCGACCTGTAGTGTGGACTGACCATAAGTTAGTAAATGTTAAGAGTTTTAGTATGTAAATAAATGGAAACTGTCACTAATACCAGTTCAGTAAACTATCATACTCGTAGGTATTACTTTGCCTTCGCCGGGCCATCTACTACGATTTATATTGAAAAACATATACACATAAGTAACAATATGAAATGTGTAGGGTTAGGTTACCGCTACACCGTTTTAAATAAGTTTATTTAATGTGTTTCTTTTTTTAAACAGCAAATGTCAATTTCTTTCATTCGAATAAAAAAAATACGACATTATTGTTGCTGTCAATACAGTTTTCGTGAAGTTATTTGCAACGAAATCAGCAATTTCGATCATTCCGTACAATATGGAGACTAACTCGAGATCATTCAAAGCATTTAAACGATTCGCAAGTGGGTTCTTTAAATCGTTATAGTTCACGGACGTGTGGAAGTGAGAGGCTAATGCTTTAGGAAGTTAGGAACTAACTTCGGGGTCAATGTCCTTTTTATTTCTACCTCCCATATTGAACAATACCTTTGACACATCCTAGCCTTTGAGTGCTAAAGATTCACATCAGTAATTAAAGTAACTGGTTATAGTCGTGTGCCAAAATCCATTGATTGGTTCTGTACAGTTATTGTTACAATTCCACTTCACTTTGTAACAGCTTATTCACAATTGAGTCTGTGGAAACCGTTAAAACTTAAACTAAAGTATTACAATAGCATTGTTTCTTACCGACAATCCGTTAAATAGTCGACAACAATCCCGAAATTCACTAACTTAACGCACTTTTAGTATCCTACAACGAAACTTTCAAAACACCGTCCTTGTTCGGAAACAAACTTTTCGTGGAATCAGAAAAGTTGGTTTTAGACCTGATATCTATATATGTATATCCAAGTCCGATGTTTGTTTTGTGTTGATAGTTTAATAACGCACTTTAGTCACTAATTAGTTAACTCAGTTCGTGATAACACGTTCGTCTTGGACGACGTTCCGCGGGTTACTGGAGAAGTGAAGTGGGAAAGACACGTCACTGCGCCCGCGGCGAGCTCACCTTTACTTCGCTGTTGAATGACCTGTCGGTCTTGATAGTTTTGAGACGACTAACATTTTGTTTTTAAACTTTCTACTCATACTCAACTCAACTCAACCAAATGCGGGCCCATTTGGTTTCACGGTATTGAGGATATATAGAAATACGAATATGTATGGGAACAAAAATCCGAATTTTTCGGTTTTGTCTGGCCGGAATCGAACCCCGCACCCAATGCGTCTCTGACCGGTACGATGATCACTGCGTCACATGGGTCGTCATTGTCAAACGCATATTACAAGAACTTTTTCTGTAATAATATTCCTTTAAAATGTAATATCCAATAAATCTACAATTCCTATATGCCATAGTGAGTTACTGACTGATTTGTAAAGGTATAATTGTATAGAACAGTACAACGCACATGAAACAGGCTAATTTAAAATATTGTTTTAATTATATTATTATGTGTATAAATTAAGAAATCTTAGGCACAATATAAATACATTTTATATGTAAAAAAATATGGAGCATAGCCGGCTTTTCCATTGACAGAGAAGTAGATAATCCATAAAGTTTTTTAAGTTATCCGTATTCCGTACGTGGCCAACTGTGGGCCTAATAAACCTTTTTCCAAAAAACTAGGAGACCTGTGCCACACTGCTGTAAATCCTCATGAATGTCTTTAAATATAAAAAGGCAACAAAATATTAAAATACAGAAGCCAGCGGGTACAAGGCATTGACGACATACTAGCAGGACAGTTTATCACTCCATTTTCATAAAGACCTCAATTTACCTACATCGCTCAAAGGTTATTTAGTTGTCGTAAGATATTATGACAGACTTGTACTTTTTCTTAGAAAACGCAGCGTCAACATCATTCCGATTTAAATAATAATGTACATAAACTACATTCGTTTATGTAAATATTGAAAGAATGCAAGTTGTGAAATAAATCAAACGCATTGCGTTATTCTTCAACAATTACGAAAGAAATACCTAACTATATACTAGGTCGTGATTTTGAAACTAATAAAACAAAATCTACGTGGTATTGACCTTGCGCACTATCATATTCATTTCCTTGAATTAACCATGTCGTTACAATGCAAATCTATACCTATATAATGAAATTGTAACTAGACGGTGTATGTACTTTGAAGAAAGAGAAAAACGAATGTGGGGATCTATACAAAAGCAATAGAAGCCTCACGTTAACACTACTGCATAAAATAAATGATAAATAGCCTCAGGCCCTCAGGTAGCCCACTTGCCTTATAGCTAGGTTTAGATATAAAAAAATGGATCCGATTTTCACAATTGCGTTGCTTACATTGTAACTTAAAATCAGGTGTATGTAATATCTTGATCCACCCTCTTAAAGCCGAAATTATTAATATTTATCTGTATAAGAGTATAATAAAATAATTTTATTATTAGTATAGCTACTTAATTGATAATAAAATCGTATTTCAAGCGAAGCCGCGGTCAATAGCTAGTCAATATTAAATAGGCAAGTGAAATAAAAACAGTCCACCGTAATAAAGAAACGATAGCGCATGACGTTGTTCAGTTACCTGATTCAGCAAAAAATAGTGTGGTTTTAAAATCGTGATCATTGTCTTTGCATCGATTATGAAATAGAAAATGTATTGAACTCAAGCGTTCGTTGATATGATTTTGCATAGTGGTGATATTTGTTATCATAAACAAACTTTCGTCTCAACAGAAGAAGTGAAATAGTAAGGCATATATAATCTTCTCATTATTCTTAACATCACACCTTTGCCATGTTTAAACAACAAAAAATGTAAGCAATGAAACTTCTGTGGGGTAAAAATAAAAACTGTAGGAGGTTATGGTGATAGAACCAATTATTGATACTTTAAGGGACTGTAACGCATTGAGATTAGATTAGAAATAGGCTTACCAACAGTACTCTAAAATAGAGTATTGTACTCCATATCATGGAAGCGTACTCTATAACACTAATAGAAGACGCATAAACATTATGTTTTACTCAATGTTTAATATTCTAGTCATTCAGTCAATCATATATGATGCATACCTATTATCGTAACCAAAAAAGTCAACTATTTAGTGACGTTTTTGAACGCAGCCGTTAATACTATGTCCAATTTTTATGTGCCTCAAATATACCAAAAATACCTTATTTAAAAAGTTTCAATAAATTATGCTCTTTTTATAAGTCCGTACTAAGAGTACGTAGTAAATAAAGCACTACTACTGTACTAATAGTACAAATAAGGAGTAAATAAACAATTTACCTCCATTGAAAACAGATTTACTCTATTTATTCTAAAAGAATTCGCAACTCTAATTTAAACTTGTGGACTTAAAAAAAACCCTCAAAATGTAATAAGCTACGTAATAATCAATTCCTACAGTACAATATAAACATTTTTTACGAATGTAAATAACGAAGTAGTTGCCTGTAAGTTTAAAAAAAAACGGTTCCAAGTATCAAAATGTTTAGGCCCGCGTCCAACCGCTGACATCCCGTGATACGGCCTCGATATTCGGACACACACACAAACACTTCTCTACGCTCCATCTAACTATTCCACATTAAGCCTTCTACTTTAGATGTTGCCAAAGACGCATAGTTGCAAAAATCTTGCGTTTTAATACGCTTTAGTGTTAGGAATTTAAGTTTGTTAAATATATTGAGTAATGCTTGTATCAAATCGTATGGTATAATTTTAATTCGCAATTGTGGCTTTATAAACTTGTGAAAGGATATTATGACTTATATACAACACGTATATCATTAGTTATAGTTTTGTTAATATAGTAGGTCCATAGATCATAGGTAGAAACCTAAATCTAAGTAATTAGATATTTGCAGCATTAAGTCCACATAGTTTCTGTGCCTCCGTAAAGAAAACGTTTTTATGCATTGATGCCAAATTACCTAGGCTAGGGTTAGACCGGAATGAAAAAGCCGGCTTTCAAAATCGCCCGGTACTTTTCAGTTACACAACTTATTCATGTTCTGTATGGCATTAGCACAATAAAGAACACAAGTAATAAACCATTGATGTTACATTGATAAGCACAAGACGTTCTCGCTGCGTCGACGTCGGAATATCGCCGATTACCTGATGGTAAGTGGTCACGGCCGCCCATGGACATCAGTAATCATCCCAAGCACAATTAAATCATACCTAAGTTTGATCACAGATGCGTCGCTACCCCTGAGGACTGATATGTTCGCCAAGCATAAGTATAGCGGCAATCACACCTCTCCAGTCTAAACCGAAACACATCAATTGCTTCACGGAAACGTATAGGTACAGATAGTAAACGAGCGTGCAATCCTGCTTATGATAAAAGGTCACTGCCGGCCATGGGTACCTTAGGTCGATTACCTAATAAATAGTATTTATAGGTTACAGGTAAATAGGTTTCCATATTGACAAAGACATTATAATAAATTCATACCTACATGCCTTACTTAAATATTCAAATCACAATTTTATTATGTGCTTTATAATAACCTACTTTACTTTGCTGATACGTATTGTAGTTATCTAACAAACAAGTAAGTAATACATATTAAACTCACGTTTATTGCTTAATTAGTGATAGTAATTATGTAAATAAATCGGAGTATGTAAATCCTTTTTTTTAATGTCCGCTGTGTGTAATAAAATCAGTTCATTACGTACCTACTTATTAAGAATATTAAAATTGTATCTAGGTAGGAATGTGGGTGCGTATCAAAAATATTTAAGGCTGCTCCAATTATAGTAAGATAAATTTACACATAGGTAACTTATGAAAATTCACCATCATCATTCCAAGACATTGTCTAACTTCCACAGTAACTCTTTCCTGAATTCTTCTCGATTGAGATGAGACCTGGATCTTAGTAGGTACTAGACTTCACACACATATTATAAGGTTTTTGTAAACTTTCAGGCTGGTTTCACAAGTAGTAGAACTCGTGTAGTTCGAGCAGTGAGGTACCGCCACCCTCATAATCCTCCTTTATATGTGTTTCGAGCTTAAGGAGGTGTGTTTGTCGGCCATACTTACACATGATCTGTATATCTTAGTCACAGGGGTAGTATTGTACGAGTATCTGTGGTCAACCATAGACACTATTCAATCGCACGGTTCGATTAAAAAGGTCCATGGAGGGCATCAGGTGGACTGCATACGATACACTGCATACAAACTTTATACGATATTTAAAAAAAAACATATACTTCATCATGTGTAGAATTTGAAACTAGGATCGTCAATACGAGGCCAAAACCTTAATCGATAGGTGACGCTATCACAGGCTGAGTAACATTTGCCATATGATTACGTTTATCCTATTTTTGGTCATACAAGCACTTTCACTTTTCGTCGATTTCCAGTGATTTTTGGCAAAGATGTCATGTACCTTCATAATAAGTAGGTAATCATTGGAACATTCGCAATAAAAATTACGAAAGAGAATGCGAATGTTGAAAAGTACTCTAGACTGGTTTCGTAATTCCGATCTTAAACGTGCTACTGATTAGTAGAGGAATTAGAAGGAATGCGACATTACATCGTAAGCCTTAAGTAATATGTTTTTTTAGGTAATGGAAATGGAAAACTGGAATGCAGTTAACCTGATAAGCAGGCAACCATAAAACTGAAGTTCTATGGTTGATAGATGTATAGGTACCTAAGTACTAATTAATAAGACTGTTTTTCAAACTATTGGTAGCTAACTAAGTAGAAAGAAGTTACTTTGTCTACGGTCAAATTATAGGATCTATCATTTTTTTTTTAATTTTCAGGTGAAGGATCTCGCATCTCGCCACTCCTCAACGACCAGGTAAAACTACCATCAAGTGGACTATGTTCTCGTTTGCTGCATCAATTACAAATAAAACAGCGTGGTAATGAGTTCATACAATATTAGGTCACAACCCATTTATTCAACTTACTTTTTAATTCGTTGGGTCTTTATGAAGATATTTCTTCGCATTGAATTTAATGCGTTCATATATTAAAACGAACTATACCGGAGCTTTCAATCTTATTTACGTTTAACTTTTGACTAATGAGTCAATCACACCGCCCAAAGTATTTGCATTTGAGTTACATATTCGATAGACAACATATTTTTATCACGTCCGGTTTTAGATCGTGATAAATCACCCAACTAAAATGTATGGACAGTGACCGTTTTTTGTTTCAATGTACATTTTTGAAGTCGGCTTTCTTGACAGTAAACTATAATACAGATAAATAGAGTTGAGTGTGTTTATTATGTCTTGAAAGTAACCTCTGGTTTCGATGTAATTTAAAATAGTAATTTCGTAGATTAATTTGTAATTAATGGTATTCTGGTAGTCTCATTTGCAATTAATGAAAATTAAAGTTAGAAATCGCTAAAAAGCAGTTTGGTCTCTCTGGTTCTAGCAGTCCCAAATTATGCTTATTTCTTGGATACCTGGAATTTAGTAAGTAGAGTGCCAGGTGGTAGAACTCATGTAGTTTGACCACCACACAGGTACCACCGCCATCCTCATTATCCTCCGTGAAGCAAATTATTGATTTTTGGTTTGGAGAGGCGTGGTTGCAGACTACACATAAACACGAACATCTTAGTCCTTAATCGTAGCAACCCATGTGTGGTCAACCCCAAGTATGACTTAATCGTACTCGGGGATGATCACTAATATTCTTGGGCGGCAGTGACCACTTACCATCAGGTGGAAAAAAAAGAAAACACAAACAAAATTCTCAATGAGTACCACGCTGTAAACTTAGTCTTACTAAAACAATTACGAGCTCAATCACGCTTAGCCTGAGGCGCGGCGAATTCGTCGAGCCAGAAGGAAAGCTCATTTGTAATTTAGTAACATTTTCTATTTTTTTTAGAACTGTCATAGGTACATTGACTAATGACTTTGTAACAAGTGGGTTGTATATTAATACACACATACCATCATAATACAACATGTCACAGTAGGTAGGTTAGTTTGGGCCGTTTAACTCTTTCCGTAAGGTCCGTAAGGCTACAGTTTCCCGCGGGAATCCATGCTTTGGAGTCGGAGAGCATGTTAAGCTAATGTTAATTTCGTTCGGAGATTTATGGGTAGTTTGTCTTCTAAGTTTACTTTGACGGACCCTGTGTCAATGTACAATGTTTTGAGTATAACTTATTTCTAATTAAAATAGATTAACAAAAAACACACGGTATTTTAGTAATTTCATAGCTCTCTAAACTGATCTCTATAGAGCTTATGATCTATTATAGTCTCACAGTTGGGCACGGATCTCCTCTCAATTGAGAAGGATATACCGCTGTCCACCGCGCTGGTCAAACGAATTGATAAACTGCACACACCTTCATAGTAGGGGAGCCCAAGAGGGGATTTCGGGATTTACTCGAGCGCGTCAGATTAACATATGGGGGGATGCCTAGCAC
>DWNR01004314.1:0-10990 GCA_018250455.1 Polygonus leo
TGTCATTTTTAACGAAAATGTATTCTATTCTCTCTAGTCTCTTTACTCTCTTTTGTGTCTGCGCCTACCTGCGCGTTGGTGTTAATACGATTGCATCTTCAGATGTTGGCGGTAGTGTATCTACAATGTATATTCATATCTATAATGTAATATGTATCACACACTCATAGTGTTACCCCTATCGAGTGCACATAAACGAACTTGACACACATCGAGCGCGGAAGCCTCGGACTGCCGCAGCGGTTACGCAACGTAACCGCAGCCGCTAATGCATCTTGTTGCAATTAATCGAGATCACCTGGCGCCAGCTACTTTACCTCAAGTATGATTATAAATCGATTTGTATCGTATTATGCGTATTGAAACGTAATAATGGTTGATCATCCATATACAATCAAATTGAAAAGTTATATTTATATTTTGTTGTCGTAGGTACATGTTTTTGTCATTTGAGGAAAATAATGAAACTTAATTCTTTTCATCGAAAAGAATTAAGTCGCAGACGGGCGGAAAAATAAGTTATTTGTGTATATTACTAATAAAGCAGGTAAAATAAATGAATATTATTACCAAACAAAAATCTTTATATCTATCAAATTTATATCTATCAAATAATACTCACCAATCCTTTTTATTTAGTTGCCCATCACATTGTTAAATAAAATGTTTGTTAAAAAAATTTATTGACAAAAGTTTTTACAAACCTGGTCAACTTTTGACCACGAGTGATATTAGTGAAGATTTATTAGACTGCAGTAAAAATATTTGCTTCTTAATATGCAAAAGAAACATTAATTCAGAAATGTCTTTTTGCCCTAAACCTTGCTGGCTAATTTCTGTTTGAATGTATTGTTTAGATTAGGTGGTATATGAACATGACTCTATAAAATCACTATGAAAGTATACTAAATATTTATATATCATTATACTATATAAGAAGTTGTTTATTTAACAGACGATGTGAAGAATATTTTGTTGATTTAGTTTCTGAACCAACTTTTATTACTAAACGCGCAAAAAAATGAATTACTTTAAAATATACATATAGGTATGTGTATTATATTTCTTTAAATGTTATTGGCGACTTGCGCGACAAAATGGTTACCGCATTAGTATGTCGCGCTAAAGATCCCGGTTATGAAAAATCCCTAGTACTCAAAACCAGCTTGCAAGTTATCTAACCGTCACCGTCACCTAAATATGTATTATTTAAATTTTCTACATTAATAAATAATTTTACTTCAAAACGTTTTTATACTTATAAAAGAGATGCGCCGAATATTCGTAATATCAAACGAAACTGTATTAAACGGTATTCGGCGTATTCGTCATCTTTTTCAGTATTTGTATTCGGACGAATTATTCGGTTTTGGTGCCGCATATATTCGGTTCGCGTATTTCTATTTTCTTGACTACATGACACGGGATTATACGGGATACAATTAAAAGACAAAACTTCTTATGTAAGATTTTTCTTATATTATAAGTCAAAGAAATTCTACGAAGAATTTGTTGAATAATGCTAATACACTTAGCGTACATGTTAAAACCTGTTTACACGGCAAGCAATGAAATGGTTAACCGAATAATTCGGTCGAATATCCGGTTTGGTAAAGGTAAAACCTAATAGTATTCGGTATTCGGTTATTCGGTGAAACCACTATTCGGCGTATCTCTACTTAAAAGTAAACGAGACCAAAACTGAATAGTTTATCTATCTATAGCACAAGTTCCAAGTAAATCTATTGAATGTAGGGCAATTGGATCATTGAGAGAAATAAGTAATTAGTCGCAACAGTTGCCTGAGACAATGGGACGACAAAAACGTTAGAGCCAACACTTTTCCTCACAGAGGACCAGAGTTCCGTATAATTATCTTATATATAAAATTCTCGTGTCACAATGTTAGTTACCATACTCCTCCGAAACGGCTAGACCGATTTTTACAAAATTTTATATGCATATTCAGTAGGTCTGAGAATCGGTTACTATCTATCTTTTATACCGGTTACTATCTATATTTTATATATGTTATGTCGGACGGGGTCAGTACCACCGCCACACAAATTCTTAGGGTTGGATTAATAAAGGGACCTCAATATTGAGATTTATCTTGAGTGCGGTTTAGGTATGTAAAATGTTTTAAAAGTCGCACTCAAGATCTATCTCAATCTTAAGTTCCTTATTAATGCGGCCCTTACTGTGTAACGCTTGTTCATATGTAATTCTTGTTTCGATTTTTCAAACAGTATATAGGTGTAGTTGACAGTCTTAAGTATATAAAACGACACTAATAACACAATACTTATCTTAATTGTTATAGCAATTTACGTAGCTTACTTTCATAACTTAAAATTTAGGACAAAATGTGGAGAACATCGGAAAAAACGATTACAGTACCAAGTGATAGACTCTGACTCTTCGCATAGAGCGGTATCACTGCAACCGCGTAGCAGTTGTTTAATAGTAATATTAATTAATTAAATATATCGGTTGGAAAGGTCTGATAGTAGGTAATGATAACACTTAACAAAAACTATCATCAGCGACCATCTCAGATTTCAGTGATAGCAACGCATCTATGGCCCACCAATTTTATCAATTGCCATCTTGTTCATTATGTGTTCATATGCGGCAATGGCTACGTAACATCAGGTAGAATAAATGCTCATTTGCTATATTTAAAAACATTACAGTTGCATTTTTTAAAACTTTACGGAACCCCAAAGCAATTATTTCATTACAAGACAACCATTCAAGTGCTAGAGGACCACTTATTTGTAAATTACTGAATGTTCATGCACGCGCGCTACCAGCACGTGAAATGGTACTAGTACTACAGTTTCCGACATAGATAGACCACATTTCAGCTAAGCCTTGAGACTATACACGCGATTTTAGACTAGACTACATATTTAGACTGTCAACATAAGGTTGGTAATTGGTTGTAACATCGTGGTGACTTTGTAACGAAATGGGACAGTATACAATCAACATGCAGTTGCATAGATAACCATATTAGTATGACATATGTACGTGATGTTTTCAAAAGAAAAACTGTTTTAATTTTCAAATTCATGCGACTGTAACATAGTAGGTATCATTAATATCTTTGTATTTAATGTATCTCGCCATTGAGATAATAATTGGTACTCTTTATAGCTGTTTAGAGTAGCTTCTATACAGATAAATTATATTTATTGCGTGTATTTTTAAAATAACAAAAGTAGATCTAAGTCAAATTTTGTTATTGAATTGTGTGACTGTTTATTTATCTGCTGCCTCGGAAATTACTTTTAGAAATAATAAATTTTACAATTGTGCAGGAAGGGCATGTCTACGTATTGCGCTGTTAAGGCGTGCACTTGGCACCGACAAAAAATATAAATCATTTATTTCTTAAGTCGGATCCTTTTTTTTTAAATACGTATGACATAAGAAATTTAAAAAAAAACTGGTCGGAAACGATTTTCCGGTGTTAAGAAACGTAAAAATACAAAAAAAAAAATAGAAAAGGCGTGTAAGAGAAAATTCAAACACACAGTGTGAGTTTTATAAATCAATACAGACTTTTACGATCACCTTTAAGCTATAAATGTGTTGAGTACACAAATGAAATTAGTAAACAAGCCAGCGAGTAACCAGTATTAAAATAATCTTTGATACATTCATTATGTGGTGACAATCGTGAGATGAGGCATCGACAACAATTGTTCCTGGTCTATTATATGCAAAACGTTATCTCTAGCGCATACGGTATGGTTTTTAATATATTACTATATAAATACTTTATAGTATGATTGTAAAGAAGCTGTTGTAGGCGGCTTCACTTTCCAGATTTTAAGAAATTTAATGCCATAGGAACTGCTATGTTTCTCTACAAATAAGCTACGAAAACAAAAAGCAATCTCATTTCATTACAAGTAGATATAAGCCCTATTACATAAAAAATACATAAATTTTGATTTTCTTGACACCGTAACTGTTTCAAAAGCATAGAGTAATCGATTAATTGTACTATATCTATTTTAAACTAATATTAGCGTGTAATTGTTACATAATTCCGCCGTGACGAAAATCCATGCGAAAGAGTAAAAATGTCAGCTTTTAAAAACTTAACTGGAGTACATGTCAATTACACAGAAGAATGAAAAAGATATAATCCAATATCTTTTCTAAACTATTGTATTTAATTTGCTTTTAATCTAATCAATAAAGTAAAGGCAATAAGCACAGGTATTATCAAAGTCCATGGGCCACATTAGCGACGTAATGGGGGCGTCATATCCATTTGCTAAGTCGTCCGACGTACCACTTCCTAATGGTAATTAGTCCCCGTCGCTGTTGCATGCATCATTAAAGTGCTAATGGTTTGCCGGCTTTGAAAGAGTACTTTGTTAAAAGCCCATGTCTTGATAATAGATTTGACTTATACAGAACAGAATATAAGTGTTTTTTCTTATCAAATCGTGGACTAAATAAATTCCATGCCAGTGTGTGGACCGCTTTTTCTAGGTGTTCATAAAGTCAAAAGCAAACGTATTAGTAGGTAAACCTACTAAGGTAAATATAAATAAAAAACACTAAAATAAATTAATACTAATGATTTATGTAAAATTTTAGAAAATTTGATTCGGTGATGATTTTGGATGTGATTTGTGTGTGATTAACACTTTGTTTCTCATTAACAGTAAGGATCATTACCTACTATATTACAATCGCAACCCGTTATTATATGCATTGTTAAACATTGGTGTACTTTAAGGATGTGAAAGATTTAAAGCGAAGTCCACCGAGCTGGCCATTTGCTAATTAGTGGATTTCACATATCTTTTACTTAGTGTTTTGAGAGTTTCTTAGATTTATTAGATTATATTTATATTTATTAGATTTCCTTAACTGAAAATGGTGTTAATTAATTTTAAATAAGCATATGACTTCGAAACCACAAGATGTGCAAGAAATTTGACCGCTACGACGTGCGACCTGCACGAGACGAAAGTCGTTACCACGAAGCTATTAATGCTTTGAATAAACATTCATATTACTTAAGTTTAGATAAAGTAAGCTGATATTATGTTTAATCCACTTACCCTAAATTCTAGTATTGCAACCAACGTCATTTAGTAACGTTGTGCCTCAGTGGATAATTCAATACACTTTTTATCTGTATTCTTAGGAAACCTATTGTGCTTTCAATTTTACCGTTGCCTTTCAGACATTATATTCCTAAAGTCTATTATGAGGGATTTATCATTTCGTTCGTTATTTAGTTAGCTTGTTCAGTTATTAAAGTTTATAGTAAAGTACCAAACGACTCTGCTGCAATTGATCACTGGCATCCATCTACAATTTTATATTTACAACAGACTACGAAAAGAAAAAATACTTAATGCTATCCACAAATACGAGTTTATTGGTGCCCTGGGAACTAAAACTTCAAATCGATTTAAAATTGGTTGGTAACTACTCTTTTCTTACCAAAACAGAAGAAATGCTGTACGGAGGATAATCAAAGGACGAGTCCTACCATGCTTCAAGAATTGTGTTTACCCAATTAATATTCTTAATATTAGTATTACGAATTAATCAAACCTCTTTCTTGCTTTACTTTTATCGACTGCGCAAAATGCCAAATTTTGATGACAGACACGTGCATAGTGACACTCGCAAGATTGAGACGAATCGATAGACGTATAAATCAACGTAATCGGCCCACGCAATTGATTCAATCCAGAGTGACAAAAAGGAACATACACACATACATAGACTGATGAACACATTACCCTCTTTTGCGTCGCGCAGTCGAGTAAAAAGCAGTCATTACAGCGTCTGTATATAATGAAACGCTTAATTTCTTTTAAAGCGAACTTAGTTTACCTCTCAACAAAAAGATTCCTAACTACTTCATCTCGTGCTAGATAGTACATGTATTTATTACTCAGCCGTTACATCATGTGTACTCATATAGTTTCTTAACAACCCGTCCATATGATAATGCAATAAACTTGCGTGGGTAGCAATTTGTATAATATTTGTTGTCGAGTGTTGTGAGAACACTTGCTTTATTGTGTTGAATACCAAAGTGCAATAAACCCATGCATTTTTTGGCACTGTCATGTAGTTTTTGTTGAGCCAAGGAGTGTCGTATTGAACCGTTAAGAATTTAGTGCGAAAATAAAGGAAGAACATGAAAGGAACGAAGGAATGGCAATTTGTCCCGGAGTACATCACCACTTGTTCTGTTTGTATTTCTAGCATCTACTTATCTACTTTACCTCTAATCAGTGGCCAAGATTTCACCAGCCAGCCTATTTGTGGAAATTTAAAACCCAGGCATCCCTCTCCGATTTTTAGGCAACGGATTTCCTTAACTTAACGGGTTGCAATAGAGTTTGACTGGCACCTATCGTGACATAAGGAAAAAGCATAATATCCCCCAGAGGCGGATTGTGTATTTGTGGGGCCCTGGGCTAAGTACTCGGGGGCCTATTAATTGTTCAACTAACAGTTTGTCATTAGGTCAAGAAATGGTTTTCTATCTGTTCTGTTGATCAATCTTAGGTGTGCAAATCTTTAGTTTTAACAGTTGTAACTAAAACTTTGTATTGTCTATTGATCTTAATTCGAGTTGATGCTCTTTGTATCCAAGGGGCCTTGGGCTGAAGCCCGAAAAGCCCTTAAGTAGATCCGGCCGTGATAACCCCTCCAGGAGACCTTTTCTATGTTCGAGCAGACAAGCATCGTGCGCTATTGCAAATAATCCCTGTAATGCAGTCTCGGAATTTTCGTGAAATTGATTTGTTTTAAATCATATATGAGTAAAGTGTCGGGAATTTCATTTTAACCTTACTTACATTTTATTTTAGAAAACTACGATATCTACAACCAATTAACCACAAATACGTGCTCGTATTCACTCACGCGATATCGGAGTTAAGCGAATATCTCGAACTGAACGGTAGGAAGCAGGTTAGTGGTCACCAATATCGGACAATCGATTGGCCGTGAAATGTGGAGCGGTTGCGCAATGACCTACCCTGGCGCCTAGGCTGCCTAGTTTCACGAATGACCTGATAAACAGATAATAGAATATTAGGCATTATTAATCAATACAATATTTATATATTAATACGTGAATCAAAAACTTTGTACCCTTTTTAGGGTCAATACGCGGGCGTAGGAGTATGATTTGACAGGATTAAATTTTATAAGGTGAAGAAGTGCATAAAGTTAAAGCTATTTTAATTAATGCTGCACTAAAAATACTTTTTTTTAATAAAAAAGAAATTTTCATTCATGCGTAAATTCTGTTGTCAAAAAAAATCATTACCATACACATATTTTGTTTATTTAAAAGTATAAACAAAAACGGTTTTCTTTATTTCAGTCATCATTTAATGGAATTGTTTTTATTATGCTCGAATTTCGAGCACAAGGTGACCTCTATTAATGTTAGATATGTTACATGCTATACTAGTAATAAATAGAATAAGCATGCTTGTTCTGATGTGACTTTGGCTCCAAAATAACCCAAACTATAGTATAAGTTAGACATTGTAATGCAAACTTTTAAAAAGATGCATAAGCACACTTATGAAGTTTCTTAGCGCTTCTTCTCCATAGCAAAGTTTCCAAAAAGGCAATAGTTTTTCTGACATTAAAAAACAGTTCTAAGAAACCAATTTTGAAAACTTGATTTTTTAAGGTAGATAATATCTTAATGTAAAACATTCCCGATAAAAGGTAGCGCTGTTGTCATGTTTTTTTAACTTAGAATGATGTCTTCCCAGGCCGAACATGATATTTTTTATTATTCAGGAACGCGTATTATAATATTTATTTAAGGACTGTATCTATTATCTAAATCCTGAACTTACTGTTTATAACCTGTTTGCAAACTCGTTCTTCGTTATGTAATATCTTTCTCTGTTTGCAGACATGTTTACGTTAAACTACAATTTATTTTCTACTTTACTTAATTTTCCTTAGTTCCTGTAACTTTTTGTTTTCTAAATGGGTCATTTCTTAGTATCTTGAGTATTGTATGCAATCTAATCGACTTTCGTACATACCTAGTGTCTTATTAATCAAACTTGCGAATGGTTTTGAAACGTATCTCAGTAAACCTACTTCCGATAAATTAAATCAGTGAACACTAATCAGTTCCGGTCGCGAGCAAGAGCATAGGAACAATGTCAACAAACGACCGCTCACTCGTTGATATCTTTTGTATGAAACATCTGGTAATAGAATATTTTGAAATACTATATTGTGATTTTTAATAAAATACTTTTATTTAATAACCAGGTGGTAGAACTCGTGTAGTTTGACCGGGGAGGTGCCACCCTCGTAATCCACCATAGAGCAATTCTTGTGTTTTTAGAATCGTGGTTGCCGGCCTTCGATCAAATATATACATAATTGATCGAAGTTGCCGGCATACTTACACGAGGCGAACATATTAGTCTTCGTGTGTATCAACGCATAATAATAATAACACCCTATACACTTATAGCCTTAATAATAACACCCTATACACTTATATATATATAACTAGGATTCCCTTTTATTCCATAGGTCAAAGTCAGGTATGATTCAATCATACCTGAGCCGCGCCGGAGTGACCTCATACCGTCAGGTGGATTGTATGCTCGTTTGCTATCAAATTACGATAAAAAATTATAATATATACCGTGGAAAAATACAAAACTTGATTTTTTTAATACAAAAATTGTTAACTATATATGACAGTACAGATTATAAAATAAATTTACAAATTTTATATTTTAAACTAACAAGCAAACAAGATGTTGTCCTACCACTAACATTCAATTTCAAAAATTAGGTGATTAATCGAAATAAAACTTTGTCTCTAGTTAGATTACAAGCAATATGCTTGTAAAATTTAATTACAATCGGATCAACATTTCGAAGTTTTTTTCCAACATACATGGTGACATGAAATTTTTATTAATAAACATATATTCATACCAAAAATATATTTATAGATGTTAATTTATTGTCTCCTTCAATTAAGCGTCAAGCAATTAAAAGTACTTTAAAATAAAAATGGCTACACACTTTAGCTTAATTGACCCTTTATGACTCACGCACGTCCAGAAAAGTAAGCAACTATCAAAAATGTATACCTTTTTGTAAAACCACCCAAACGTGTATGAAGTACCTTGATAAAGAGGTCGCTGACTTGTTGCTAATATTATTTACCCACTTCCGAATCTGATACAAGATAATGTATGCAATTCGTGGAGTAGATTAATATTAGCTTTCTAAGACGACATTAAAGTTCAGTTGTGGAGTACGATGACCTAGAAAGCTTAGTAAGACATATTATTTTTTCTTGCATACATAAGTTGATATATTTGCACGGAACTAGTTATTGGAAGAATAATGGACTGTACCGCCAAAGTAGTTTTATAGCGTTATCTTTACATTTACAAGCTTGGAGAAAGTTCAATTTAAATCAGTGGTCGGCACCTTTTTTCAAACAAGGACCTCATGTTATCAAAACAGAGCGAAGGCGCCGCACTTGTTTCTGTTTTTCATAATAAATCATAATCCTACAGTATTTTGTTAATATTGTCTTAACACACTTTGTTAATTTTGTTAATATCTTTAGATAACAAAAGTAGTAGAAAACCTAAAGAATTGTAACATGTCGCAGGCCCCAAATAGAGGATGGAACGTACATTTTTTGCACACTCTAAGCTTTACCTCCGTTCATACAGATTTAGACCTACCTACCGGCCATTACACAGATATTAATTAATAAACATGTAGGAAACCTAAAGAATTGTGACCTGTCGTGGGCACCAAGGAGAGGATAGAATGTACATTTTTTGCTAAGTTTTGCCTACGTTCATACAGATCTAGACCTACCTACGTACAGATTTAGAAAGATGCACGCGGAACTATTAACTACTTTTAAGAAACAACTCACAAAGACTGTCCTTAGACAACCACCTGGCTGCACATCAAATGCATCATCTGTTTAGTATTACTCTAACGTGTTTACGATCTTCCACAGCGCACCAATCAATGTAACTGCACATAAATAAAATAACTTAACGCATATGGACAAAGAAATTAGCCTTAAACGAAAGCCTATCGGAAATCCCCTCAAGGTTGGCGCATCACAAAGAAAGCGTGATTCACCATCAATTTAATATTTATAAGTCACGAATCAGTCACAGTAAAGGATAATTGATAATTATTGTACAAAGATTTACGATTGGCTCAGGGCGTCATATTACATGCAAATTAATTTCGGCATGATTTTTATTTATGTGTACAACAATACGAATTGTTAATGACATTGGATGACATGTCTCTTGAACGTTTATTTCGGAAATAATTTGCATGACAAATGAGATTTATTGATAAGCGTGTTTTAAATCATCTTACTTTTGTACAAGTTGATCGATTTATTTATAAGCAATTTTAAGTTATCTTGGTATAATGTCTGATATATAACTTATATAAACAATTAATACCTATTTCAGAGCACTTTTAGCTGAGTAAAAAATAGCAATAAAATTTTATGTTGAATGACAATATTTATTTTAAAAAGAACCTACCTTGTTCTCTAGACACAAGAATTATTTGTGTCAATTATTCTTTATTGATTGTGAATCTGTAGTGAATGATTCTTAATTATTTGAATATTCATCTATGGAGACACTAGATAGATATAGAAATAAAGGTTAAGGTTACGTTATATTTATTGTATTATAGAAGAGCAATAATACGTCCCATACTGCGGAACTAAGGGCGTCGTGATAAGTCGCTACAGACACTCACGCCTCGTGAACGATTATTAGGGTTCCGTACAGGGCCGGATTAGGCAAAGTAGCCAACTGCCTAGGGTCCCTTGCATCGACGAAGGGCCCCGTGCCCAAATAAATTAAGTGTTTGTGTGCAATTTTCACACATCACACAGCAGAAGTGAAACTTCTGAAAGTAGCGTACG
>DWNR01004315.1:0-10989 GCA_018250455.1 Polygonus leo
TGACTAATCTGTCGAGACAATCCCCGGCCGTGTTTTAGGCCATAAAAATTCAACCCCTAAAAGTAGGGTAGCATTAAATCCACCTGATGGTAAGTGGCCACTGACGCTCATGAATATTTGTTATCAATCTGAAATACTATTCATACTTGAGTTTGATCGTGAATATCAGTTAATCGTTCCCACTGCTAAGAAGAATAAAAATACGAAGATATTTGTCTTTCACGTCATTATGAGTGTGGCGATGATATCTCCCCAGTTATACACCAATTCTACCGTACCAGCTTTAAGTATATAATAAAATGGCGTTTTACAGTTGACTACAGGTTTAAATTGTTTATTTGATGAAACGGGACAAACAGCGAGACAGACAGAGACATTAAAAAGCAGATAGACACTTCAAGTAAATTAAATATATAGACGTAACAGAGCACAGTTCGCGGTTCTCATATTTTCAAGAGTTCATACTCGTCTGCAATAACATTATAAGAAATGTTTGTAATTTTAAAAGTCGTTGATACAACTTGGAGTACTTAGTTACCAGGTCCACTTGACTTTTTCGAAAGTGTACTAGTTACGCCAAAAGTTTTCCAGCAAAAGCGAACGCAGAACATCGGTGCGCTGTTCCAAATCTGGGATTCGTTCGACTCAATCAGGAAGTTATTTGGATGTGAATTTCTACTCGTTCCCGTATTTTATTTGCTTATTTTTTGTTTGTTGCGTTTGTGGAATATTGCGATGAAATTGAAGTTCTGTCTCTGTTACAAATTAAATATTTTTGAGGATATATTAAGGGATATAAAATGAGTTTTTGCAAAGCAATAGGTACTTAATTGAATTATGTTTTTCAGGTAACTAAGGTACAGCAATGGAGAATATACAAAAGGGAACCAGCAAACATCAGTAATGTTAAAAATGACATTAAAATTAACAATCTTGTGTCGCAGTCGATATTCGTTGCACAGTAGCGAGATGACTTGTCACTTAAAACAAAGCCGTTATCAAAAGACATGTAACCCAGATTTGCAGATCAGTGGTCAGGCGGGGCAGTGGAGCGGCGGTAAGGGCGCCGCGCCGTGGGCATCGTGACGCAACCGTGCGTGACCGTGACATCAGTGCCTTGGCGCCGCTGCTTGACAGTTGTGATGAATCGCCACCTTACGAATGATTCGACTGCGCTCTCACTTGTGATTGTTAACACGGGTTTCGATACATGGTGTACATGTTATGGAAGTAGGAGATTATATACTCCTCGTAACAATATGAACTAGTGTAATAAATATGGTTGTATTTTGTTTTCAATAAAAAAGATGTGGACATAATCAATAATAGAATAACATATAAATTGATACAAAAATAAAACGTAGATTCCGACTACGCTTAATATAAATATTAATTTGAATTTATCTTTTTGTACCTAGGTACAGGTAGGAGCTAGTCTTGGACTATAAAATAAAACCTTTATACCTAAATTGAGACAAACTTATCAACATGCCTTATGCTAAAATTTTTCTAGACTACACAATGCCATAGAATTAGACCCACACTGAAAAACACAATTAACTTCTTTAGCAGTCAGGTTAAATGACGATTAAATGTGAAGATAATCTATATAGAAGTCATAAGATTCGAGATCAGTACTTTGATTAATGGTTCCATATAGGAATGTAACAAAAAAGCTGCCTTAACTCTACTTTGTAGGCAATCAATTTTGTAGTCACTCCGTCCGAACATAAACTGTTTGTTATCAACTTTATTGCTTTTAATATAATACCGCGTGAGGCTTGATATGCATCTAATTATCGCTTTATTATTTATGATACTGCAGCATTATCAGTGAAACAATAATGCTGGTTACTAAGAAACCTATTTAATTATTACAAACACAGTAATCTCAGTTCTCCAAAATCGTTCCAGAAAGATTAAAAATAAAGTCCACGCCCATGAAACGATGTCAATAAATACATACGTAAATGACATCATTAGAAATGTTAGGTCGTTAGGAATGCGTTGATAAAGTATGTCTATTTACTTGCGGCAGTTGGCCGTTTAAATAGTGTTATCGAAGACTAATCCAACGTCCTGAACAGGGCAATTGACCCTAATATCAGATCACTTCAAACTCGGAATTATCGCTTGTAGACTTTACCTACTTGTCCCGAGATTGTACCCCGAATGTTTATATCGAAAATATTGATTATTTGATGAGATAGACATGTAGATTGTCAGTAGCTTTGTTTGTATAGGGATATACTTGGCGGAGTTGGAAGGATACTAACTCTATAAGTTTGTATTATAACTCAAAAAAATTGTAGGTATGTAGGTATGTGGTTTGTGAAAGTTCATGAATACACATAACAATAAAACAATGCATAAAGTCTAATCTAAGAGTATAATATTCGAATAGTTATAAGTTTATGTCGTCACAGCTACCGTTTAAAAAACAATAAAATGGATCTAGTAACAAGTTACTTTTAAATATATCGTGACTGTTTATTTACATTTTACTCTTAGAAGTGGGTTAAAAAGTCAATATTGTTTCTTGTTGTAACTTTTTATAATGTAGAAAACATTAGGGACTGCAAAGAAACAAGAAAAAGTACAGTAACGAGACATTAATGAGTGTGTTCGAGACATAATTTACGGTTGAAAGTATGTTAGAGATGAGTAAGTGAGATGGGCCGGCCGGGGACGGAAGTCGGCCGCCACGCGCCTATCTGCCGACTGCTGTATCGCAGGAAATGTGTGGTCAAGCCACCGGCCCGCCATACTGCACAATACATTAACAAGCAACACGATAACCCTGTTAATGTAATTATAATAGATAAATCACATTATATTGCAAAATACTAGCTATGTACAGATTATGTGCATACAAGTGCCCTTTATTTCCGTGTTCTGTTGTACTAAGAATCTTACTCTTTGTTTTCAAGGTAGTAGAGTTCTTTGTAGTGTAATGCTGTGATTGATATGTTGCGATTGTTGCATCATTTGTTCCTGTTGATTGGTTCTGATATCCGTGGATCGTAACTTAATACCACCGACACAGATTGTTGAAGAAATTTTTTTTTCAGTTATGACTTATTGAGTCAAAAATATACGCACCAGTTCGTTAATTAAAGAAAATTAATCATTTTATCAATTATGAGCATTTTATATCTACTATCGTTTAAATAAATCTTTACGTTGTTACTTTAATCATGCTCAAAAAGATTTTATTACAAGATCCCGCGATTAAGATTTCTGACTAAACCATAAAATGTGGTTCATAGCTGCCACAAATGTTATTTATCACTCGGTTCGATGAATGCTTTCAGCTCTCCATGACGGTCCACTGACCTCAATGTAGTGTTGTGAAACAGAAGGATTGGCATTACAGCCTAAATTGGTCCAACTAAAATAGTATGTTCTATTTTCATAACGTGTTAAGGGCCGAGCCAGATGATTGACCTTATCAACTAAAAAACAACACATAGTCATGTCTGAAATTATTCTGTAGCGTGTGTTATGAATATGCTTGGTATACTTTCAATATAAACATATCTACGTCATTATTATCACGCTGTCTGAGAGAGCTAATTTTAGACACTGCTGAATCAATTTTGGAACATAAGATTAAATAACCGTGCATGATGATTTGGCCAGGTGGTAGAACTCGTGTAGTTCGACCGGGGAGGTAGGTAACACCGACACCCTCATAATACTCCGTGAAGCACGTATTGTGTTTCGGTATGGAGAGGCGTGGTTGCCGGCTAAATTCATACACTGTGATCAAACTTAACTATGATTTAATTGTCCTTTCGTATGATTACTCGTGTCCATGGGCAGCCGGTACCACTTACCATCAGGTGGACTGCTTGAGCATCCATGCATGAGCTACCTTTATACGATAAAAACTAGGAGTTCATAATAAATACATATTAAAGATTGTAAAGTTTGACGTTGTTGGTGTGAAGTCACTTAAGTTGCAGGACTGTTGTCTTCGCAATAGTAATTTATAACGATTGTCCAGCAAACGTGGCGCTTATCGGAGCTCACCCGAAGGCTGTTCACCCCTGTTTAAGTACTCTACACGTGTCTCATAACTGCTGATTGTTTCCGGTCGGTTCAAATTCCTCGACTTATAGTGTGATTTCAATACGTGATGTGCTGTTAGGAATTTATTCAAATATTAATTGAGAATTTTCAACAAAGCATACATCGGTGATTAAACACGTGAGGACAAAACCTTGTATGTAGTTTGATAAGACTGGATAGGAAAAGAGCCAGCCATACTTATTATACCAAGTAAGCTAGTAGAAATATCTCCCAGTTAGAATGAAAAAAAAAAACATTTTCCTTTTCATGTATTTTAATCAAACAACAATAGAATTGGATAGAACTCAGGCCATGGGGTCTATTGAAATTGAAAATATGGGTGATTTTTACGAATTAGAGTAAGTTTTTTATTTAAATTAAGTAATATACAATAAGTGGACCGTATTGATTGAATTTTCTAAACTTCAGTAACAAAAACTGTAGTTTCCTAATTTACTTTGATTGGAAACAAAAACTAAAGTATCTGCGTCTTTCAATTACAATTAGCAGAACAAAAACTTGTTTAATTATGTTTATATACCTATTTAATTTGCGAACAGTTATTACTGTATACTTAGGAACTTACTTAGTTATTATGTATTTCTAAACCGCAGACAGACAGTATGTACCTTCTATTTATATATTAATTTATTGATAGTGGGTACTAGTGAATGCTTCACTCTATCACAGTGATTTATTACTACAACATTTGCATGCTTTGAAGCTTGTATCATTAACAGTTTGATTAATATTATCATATATGGAGCATACAAATAAATACGTATGCAATTAAAATCATCAACAGATACCACTAGCCTTTGACTTACTTTTATACATTTTAATAATCTTGTATCTATTTTAAATTATCATTGCCTACGCGGTAATACAACAAGCATGGACACATTTCTTGAAACATATTTCTTCATATCTATTTCTTTTATTAAAAAGTTTACTTATAATATTTTTTATCGTCTTAAGGTAGCAAACGAGCATGTAGTCCATCCAGCTGATGTTAAGTGGTCACTGTCGCCCATGGACATTAGTGATCATCTCCGAGAACAAATTAATCGTACTTGAGGTTGACCATCGCGCCTCGCGTTCAAGTGTAGCCGGCAACCACGCCTCTCCAAACCGAAACACAATAAAAAGCTTCACGGAGGATTATGAGGGTGGCGGTGGTACCTTCCCCGTCGAACTACATGAGTTCGACCTTTACCAAAAACAAGATACATCTCTAATTAAGCGAGTTTAACTTAAGTTGCAATTTGCTACCTGGGATGTACCTACTTATCTGATTATTTGGCGCAAACCCAGCACCTACTCAGCAAGAACATCAGGAAACTGATGTCCATTTTGTTAATCTATTGTAATCTGCACATAATATGTTTTTTTATGATATCCTACATTAGTCATAACCTTGACGATTTTAGCCGCAGCCATTGCTCGAAGACTACGCGCGTCGAATAGCTACGCCAAAGCCGCGCGCCTTCGGAAACGTGCATTGATTTGTTAATTTGATTGTTATTGTGTGAAGTTCTTTGTAGCTCCAATAGCGTTCGAAAACGATGATAACATAACCGACCGAGTCGAGAATTCGAGATGAATCAGTGAAGACGAGAACACACGTGTAAAGATTTAAATACTTAACATAAGAAAACAATGATCGTATTTCAAATATTTACGGTTATGGTGGCAGGTAGCGTCGTCGTACGTGTCGTCTGCGCGAGGGCATCGCATCGGCCCTGCAGCCGTGGATGCAATCGAATGATTCAGCGGACTGTGACGTCATCGAAAAGGCGTGTCCGCTTCTCCTTCCATAATGTTCTATAACCTGACCACGTAATGAAGTAAAACTTCACACTAAGTACAACCCTTGACTCATTTACTCTTTCTAATAGGTAAATGAAATAAACAAACCAACTAATACGGATAATGTTTATCGATGTACCACCAGCGCTATCTATCGCGCCAAGCTGGTACTACATATGAATCCTTGGTAGTTAGTGCGTTATAATTGCAAAACGAGAACTAGAAGTGAGATTTCCTAAAACCTCGCGCATAATTCACAGGAACGATAACAGTGTTAATGAGAACTGACCTTTCTACATCCGACCTAGATATTAATTATGATCTTTTCCTTACAATTCGGATTGTTGTTATGGTAAATTTGTTATTTTGCGAGGTTAATTAATTCCTAAATTATTTAATTGGAGTCATCATGGATTTTAACGCTAATCGACAAATTAAAGTAGGTACTTATAGCGTGATTAGCAGTGGATAACTAATGTGAATATTTCAAGTAACCAATTCCAATGTAGGTTCGAAATAATTTAGCGGTTTTAGTTATACATAGAAACTGAAAGAGAAGAAAAGTAGGTTATATAAGTAGAAATTTAATAAAATTACGGTAATTTTCCAGCCATTAAACTACTACTGGAATCTGTTATAAATTTTAACGAAAATATACCATTTTTGATGTTTGAGATTGACAAATCGACCTACGATTGAGGCATCAATGAGATTAGTTTTTTTGAGAATTTTGTATTGATGTAGGATGATGCTTGTTTTAAAACTAGGCAGGTGTAGGTCTTGGGGCTAGCTAGGTCTAGGTCTAGATTACATGAAGTAGGCAAATCTTATTTGCATTAAGTCGCTATGAGGGATGTTTGAGAGTGGCGATTGGTTACGGTAAGCTCTTAGGGTTCCGTACTTAAAGGGTGCCAACGGGACACTATTAGGTACTAAGACTTGGGTGTCCGTTCGTACGTCCGGGCGTCCGTCTGTCACAAGGATCGTTTTTATGAACCATAATAAGTAGACGATTGAAAATTTCGCAGATTATGAAGGTATGTCTTTAGTCGCTACAACAACGAATATTTATAAACATACAAAGTCGATGATAGCTGGGGCCCCATACAAGCAACTGGCATTAACAAGACACTCGAAATTTTCACAGAACATGTCCAACTATAGCCATTCTAACAACAGATATTAATAATATTGGAAAGTTGTATTACACACATTAAAAGATCCTGGTATTTTCAGCGTTTTTTCTGCAGCCTATTATAAAACGAACCGATTACCGTATGCATTTTTGGTACTGAACCCTCTGAGCGATTCCGACTCGAACTTGACCGATTATTTATTTGGTTGCACGTGGGCTTGGCTCGCATCTGGGCGAGTTGCCAGCCTCGGACGACAAGGACTAACAAAGATAACAAATTAGAATTTCGCTCGCGGCTCGCTTGTGTGTGAACTTAGACGCCTATTGAAACTATAGTGGCATCATTTTATTATGTAATCAAAAATCCACATTTTACAGTCACGCAATTTTGTGGAGAATAAAACTGTGCAATGAATATTGCGAAAAGTATTTCATTATTTTTTATGAGGCTTCTATGTTTGCTAGATTGATAATATAAATTTTATTTATTTATTTAAAAACAGATACATAGCAGACGAAATGCTATGTGTTATTCATGTGTATATGAAATTAAGTAAATCATTGCTATTTAAAAGAATATATCTATTTGAATAAACGCACCGCTTAATAAGTAGTATGTAAATATCGTCATACATTTCAGGATTTTGCATCGTTGTGCTTGTATATCCACAATGTAAACAGTTCCATCCCCTTCCCACATATGGAGTTTGAGAAAGATGGCACTTGTTTGTATTCCTTTAGGAGATGTATCGGCAATACCCAATTGAATGGGTAGACGGCGACGCCTCGGCTGCTCGGACACAGTACTAGTCATAGTAAAATGAAAACAGTAAGGTAAGAAGCCAAAGTTTTAACATTTTGGTCATTTATACCCAGTAATGAGAAGTCGTAGTTTATTGGTTAATAATCCGAACTCTCTCGCCGGGGGTCCGGTTTCGAATCCCGGGTCCCACGCATTTCCATTCTTTCAAAAATTAAGTGCGTATTAAAATTTACTCATCATTTGCTTTTTGATGAAGGAAAACATCGTAAGGGAACCTAAAATGTCAAGGATTTTTATTTGGCCAGCTTGGTATACTTATGGCCTAAATATGTTTTCTGTAGTGAATGCGGCATTTGTGGGAGGGACATACTGCACGTCTCAAAATATATACCATCATACATGGTACACGCGGATTGTTGCGAATTAGTTTTAACCTAACTTCGTGAGATCAACAGATCATTAGTCAAAAATTATTGGAACGAAGTTCCTTATCGCACGGTACGATGGCTAAGGCTAAGGTTAGGCGAGCGTCACGAAAAATCCTCACGACACTTTTGCTATAGTGGCGCTCGGAGAGGGGGCAGGCCGAGTATAGAATTCAACTTATCGAATTGATCGTGTGCTGTCTGAAGGAGGTGTCAAGAGTCTCTCAAATCGGCGTGTTTGTATAAGAAGCTAGGTAAGTATGTCAGAACCGTGTCATTTTGCACTCGATACTCTATGCCTACCCCGTTAGGCATTTGGCGTGAATAAATAAATATCAACATTGATTTCAATTTTATTAGCATTTCTTCACTTATTTCATTTATCATTTACCTCCTAAATATTATTAATTTATTTAATTATACCTCCTATAATACTTATTTCAAAACGAAAGGAACTTCGTTCCAATCGGTTTACAAACCTCAGTTTAGTGTTTTAGATATTGATTTGTCTGTATTGTGTCATTTATAAGTAGATGACTTGTAACTTAAATCAAGTTTTAGGTATTTATAGTTATTATCATAAATATGTACACTTAGGTGACGTCGGCGCTAGGCAAATATAGGCGCTCTTCTTGCGGATCTCGGGGTTTCATCCAAATAAAAAAACAAGCATTTGATACTCATTTTAATTTTCAATCAAACCGTTACAACTGAACACGACTAGAACTCCCTTTCAAAGAGGGATCAATAGAGGATCAGGGAGGAGAACAGGAGGACCAAAGCAACGCATCTGTATCAACTTCAAATTGGATAACATCGCATTGAGGGTTGATTACAAATGTCCATGGGTGGCAATGACCACTTACCATCAGGTAGACTGCAAACTCGTTAACTACCTTTATAGGATAAAATTTACGATACAATACAAAAAACGTGTGTATGTACTTATGTACGCAAGTAAGAAGTTATACTTCTTTGGCGTAACGAGATTAATATCTGTCTAAAAATTTTCCTTCATAAAAATCCTACGCGTTATCTGTTTGTAGAGAAAACTACGCCAATAATAGAAAAAAAGGTATTTAATATATTGATAGAACGTTTTATCATGACTCATTTATCGTTGCCATAGTAATGACAGATTTGGACTAGCTAATTTCATGGTGTCGGTTTTTCGTGACGGTGTACGCATGCATTGTAAAAAATTACTCTCACCATTATTCCCTAACGCACCAAAAGAAGTATAACTTCAAAAATGCCTATTGTACATCAATAGAGGGAATCAACAGTATAAACATCGAATGCGCCAAAACCAAATGCATCGAATGCGCATCAATGGTAAACTCTTATGTTAAAAAAATATTTCTTTTAGTTTATTAATAGTTTATTAATTAGAAACATTTGAGTTACAAGACCGTTTTCATCCAGCAGCAATCTCAATTCCGAATGGTTCTTTCTCTAGCTGTCAAATTTTGTCTACATTTTTTAGCTCTAAAATTTATATTATTAATATTTAAAACTGTTCAACACGGTCTTAGTATCGTATCAAATAGTTCACAGTATCGTTAAATGTAGGTATATATGTACAATGCATATTGTGTATAGAACACATGAGAACAGCTAATTTCGATGATTATCCGATGTTTTATCGAATAAAGGTGGCAAACAGTCCACTTGATGGTGTGTGGTCACTGCCGTCCCTGGACATCGGCAACAAGAATGAACTAAACGAGTTCTACCACCTGGCAAAATGTATATATATCTATAATAATGAATATGACCGCATCGGGAATGTTTCGATCTGTAGAGATTCAACTTCTTATGCTCCGGGCGAGGGATTGCTTCGAGGTGCCTTTTTTTATCGAAGGCACGTTATAGGTTTATAACAGTGCCATCCTGCGCCCTTATGTTGGTTTCACCTGCATTTCGATCTTTTACCATCTTGTGGTGGTAGCTTCGGACCACAAGCAAGCAATATATGGATAACACTGAAATTGAATTAGAATAAACAATTTAATTTAAAATATCGCTATTTTAAAAAGTAAGGTACCTACATTCACACGCTGAAAACGAAGGTGACCTAATCCAATTTTTTTTTTTAATGAATAAAATAAGTAGGTATTAATATAGTAATAAAGATAAATTTGTATCCCATAAAAACCTACTTATTTTAATGTTATTTTTTAAAATAATGTTGCTTAATAATATTTATACTATTGGGTTACAAATTTAATAATATGTGTATGAATAATTAACATAATTACTATATTTATAGTACATCAAAAAAAACATCAGACAAAAGGTCATTTTAGTACTGAAATAGAGGATATCATTAATGTAACGTAAAACGTTGTCTTGTGGGATTAACTCAGTTTTTGAATTTATAGGTGGTAAAGCGTGTCTTTTACATACGTTTTTTTGGCCAAACTCGATTTCTATAAATTTTGTATTGGGTCATTTTCTTTCTCAGCATGCGATATATAACTTACCAAACTACACACATTATAAGGATAATAAGGAGTTATTTATCCCTTTCATCGAAAATAATATTGTAATCAACTTCAGACAGGCTTGAAGTCTTAAGATTGATCATAATAAATATTGTAAAGATAGAATTACCATTATTTATTAGAGATGTTACGGAGGTGGTTTTATTGGAACTGAAATCGGAGTCAGCTGATCAGTTTGATCAGCTTAGCATCAAAAGTATATGGAAAAATTCTTGAAAGGCGTATGCAAGGGAAGTCCGATGGTATGTTGTGGGAGGCACAAGGTGGTTTCAGGTC
>DWNR01004316.1:0-10988 GCA_018250455.1 Polygonus leo
CTACCTAACAAAAAAAGAATCATCAAAATCCGTTCATAAATGACGGAGTAATCGGGTAACAAACATACAAAAAAAAATAAAAAAAAAAAAACATACGGTACGAATTGATAACCTCTTCTTTTTGAAGTCGGTTAAAAATGTTATAAAGCGTTTTGTATAATATAATGTTGATATTAAAATATCAGTCGCGGTGTCGAGCCAGCGCTGATAGCGCGTTTGGCGAACCTCCAAACAATATGGTGCATATCAAAAATACTTTAAAGTCTTTATGGCCTCATTTTGTAATTCAAGTGGAATGAACAGCTTGTGACAGGAGCATCGATTTCAGCCTGCTGTCGAAGTTGAGAATTTGAAGTCCCGGCTAGAAATTAATTTATGCGAAATTCGAAATACATTTCAAAAGCGTTTAGGTACGTAGATAGAAAACCTCTTTACTTGTTGTATGCCATAAGACATTATTAAATTAGAGGAAACAAGATAAATATTGTGAAGTGAATAGATATCTTGATAGGTAGGGGTAAACATACACATGTGAGTAAATAGGACTTACTCACACACAGTCACGCACAAATATAAATACAAGCGTACCTACTGTGAAGATTTAAAATATATTCTATTTTAAGTGACTAGAAAACATCAGTTTTTTTTAAATTGTACCGTTGCATTTGTTGATGTAAAATGTTATAATATGGTACCCGTAACATTGTTATTAAATAAATATTGTCTACCATTTTATTGCAAACCACGTAATGTAAAAAAAATTATTCAGACCCGCAAATGGAAATCTCAGGTTCCCTTGCGAGTCCAACTTTTGTACCAGATTTGCTAGATCCTCTTTCTTACGTATTTTTATGACAGGAGGAACATAGAGAGGGTTGGCAAAGAATTGGAGAGCTCCAATCGCTGTGGGCAGGTAACGGTCCGGATTTGTATTCAGACAAGCTTGCTCCCGGTTACCCAGCCTACATGATCCGGGGACATTTGAGGCACAAATCCGGGTTCTCTTGTGTTCACTATATGAATAGTTTGAAGTATTTGTAACAAGCAAATTGCAATTCTAAATTCGGTCTCATATGTAAATATGTAAAAGTCTCATGAGTAAAGATCCGTACTTGAATTTAAAATTCCAGTAGTAGTAATCTACGTAGATATAAATGTTCAAATGAGAGCGAGTAATATTTTTTTGAACACTGATCCTTTCTTATCAAATGCTTGTCGATATATTTCTATGACGGCTTTTAATCTTATGAGCGACTTGAGAAAAAATGTAATTTACAATATTTTTGTAATTTGCAATACGAATGGCCTAGTATAAATAACTTTTTTGTTGCTTGAAGTTGTTTTTGGGTCTTTTCGAGGTTTGCAGTTTCGTTGGGATGCTTAAGAGGCTTAGTTGGAATTTATTTGTATATATTCGCAACCAAAGCGCCAAGATTGCGGTGGCCTCCCCTTCGGAGCTCCATTAACCCCCTCTCGTGTTTATTCGCCGGAATAGTGTGCAATAAAATGCGAACGCTGCCCTTCCGCTGCCCGCTGAAAAATTCACTCTAAAATTATTAGTCTTTTAAACTCGGCTTAAAAGTCAGATAGCTTGTAATTCCGGTCCATTTTTTACCGGATGAAAATATTTGATTCATACAGTTCCTGACTATCGTTTGCTATAAATGACCTGTATACTTTCCGTATTTGTATGTTATTGAACAAGTAAAAACGCATGTATGAAACATTCTAACATCACATACCGCTCAATAGGTCATATTTAACATAAACATACGTTTTGCTTGCTGTTTCAATTTTACATTACTAAGTAAAGGGTTTCGGATTGAAACCCCACTCCGGGAGATCTTTGTCAATTTAATATAAGTTTTGTAGAATGTATTCCAGTTTAAAACTAGCATTAGCATTCATAAAACTGATCTCTAACACACTACGTAGATAGTATTAGAACGGGTATATTTTTCCGTCCATTTTTCGGATCGAGTTCGAATGAAAAATATGTAGAGCGCACTGGATTATTAGATGGTTGAAATTTAAAACCTTTTCGAGTTTATGAATGTTCGTTAGTACGTCTATGGATTGCTGTTTCTCGTTTCTCCCTTTTCGTTTTATGTCGGTTTCAGAATGAAAGGGTCACGCTGAAAACGACTTTCAAAAGGCTGCTGAATTTATTTAAAACTAAAAGATAAATTCCGTAAAAAAAATTAATACGAACTGGATCAAGTATACACTTTTTACGTATGTAAGTAAGTATATATTCATACAACGTTATAAGTATATATGCATACTCTCTTACTTTTTTAGCTGTTTATGATTTATTTATTTAATGATGTTTGGATGGATAACTATTGCATTTAATGTCTAGTATTTTATCTTCTTGTCACGTACCTCATCACTGACGGTCGTGACCATATACACGACTTACTATATATTTCTTCTTTCTTTTGTCTTTCTTTTCCTATTATGATGTGTCCTGCCATTAATTATGGTATGGGCGGCCTGTATGTCATCAGGATTGTCTGTATTGATTGTTTTTTTTTTACTGTATGAAGAGAGCAACCGAGCATGCAGTCTACCTGATGGTAAATAAGTGGTCACTGATGCCCAGGGTTATTTGTTCGCTATATCTACATGGCGTCGAGTATACATATGTTCAAAGTACTCTTGATGCAGATGGTATTACGAACTCCAAATAGCTAGTAATATGACAAACAGTTAAAAACTACCAGAGTTATTTTGATGTATATTCCAATACATGGTTCTACGTGTCGTCCGTATATTTTAGTAACATATAAACGAAATTGGAATAAAAACTATGCGCTTGAAATTTCCAAATGAAACTTTCGGTAGCGTACTATATAAAAGCGAAATTCCAATTTTATGAAATGTATAGTCACAGTTTTGCGTTCGTTGCATTTTGTGACATTTTTATTTTCAGTCACAGTCACAGTAATTGCGTCAGTGTATTTTATTTTTCGTATAAAATACGTGTACGTACGGCTCTGTTGGACCCGTCATACGCTGAATAAGTTTATTGGACGATTTTTTGTGTTTACAACTTTTCATAGTATTTGAGAATCACAGTGTACTGGGAGGGTTTTAATACTTTAAAAAGTCCTCCTATCATAAAAAGTTATCCTATCATAATTGTAAGTGCCGTCATTCTATATCTTCTTTTACCTCCAATATTGGTTTACATTATTTAGTTAAAAAATATATTTTTGGTAATATGCGTATTGCAATTTTCTACGTCCTCGTATTTTAATAATCATAATATCTCAATCGTATTTTAATATAATATGTAGATTAATTGATACATAAAACCGTAAATAAGAAACAAGGAAACCAAATTGCATTTACAATTAAACGTAATCTAACGTCAATATAAGGAGAAGGTACTTATTTTCTTTAAACACATAAAAATAATATGTTATTGTAACTGTAACTTCTTGTAACTGGAACAAAACGATCGCGTAAAGCAACATACTTACATTTGAAACCTTTTGTTGGTTAAATTCTAATTTATTTCAAAGGGTCACGACTACAGAGTATAATATCTTTAAGGGTTTATAATGTTTCATTCCCCTTCTTTGTTTGCCGTACTTATTACGCGCTACGATCCCGATTCGCTCCGGCCGACCAAAAAATAAACAGAGTGATGAGGGTGCTATGTGTAACATATACCTATTGTGTAGGTTTTATTAGAAAAAAGTGCCTATTTTTGTCTACTGAAGTTGAGGCCGCTCGATGATTTTTGTTTAGGTTTTATTTAAAGATTTGTTGATAAGTGATGTTGATATTGAAATTAAAAAATTAATATTGGATTGTAATCTAAATAATAATCATTAAGGATTCGTACTCAAAAAGTCAACTACGGGACACTCTTAACAAGATTTTAGTATTTATACGTCCGTCTGTCAGTCACTTCTGAATCTCTTGAAAATTTCACAGAATATGTATTTCTATGGCTTCTACAACAACAAATACTCAAAATAAAAAAGTTGAAAATAATAACAAATACTATAAATTAAAATAAAAAAATATGAAATATTATTACATAATAAATTATAGAAGTAAATATTGAAGTTATTATAAAAATATTTTCAAACAATGCATCCCTTCATACGGAACCCATCATGCGTGATTCCGATGTATAGCTGAGCGATTATTTATTAAAATATTATTTATATAATTTACTCATACATTTTCTCTCCAGTTTTATTTTACAGAAGCATACTTGGGATATGTAAAACGGTTTCGTAAATGTTGGTAAAGTTGTAAAGAATTTCACTGAAAGCCTTAATGAGAAATTAATCGTCCGAAAATTCAATTTTTCATTACCTTTGTTAACGTTTCACACGTTTCAGCGTACAATTCGTAAGTGAAAAACAAAAAGGAAGTTTTTCATTGAGGCTTGATGCGCTATTGATTTTTTGCATATGAAAAGCGTCTATAATGGTATTTAGCTGTACCAAGATTCACGGAATTTAATTAATCTTCGGATTTTGGGTTTGAATAACTCAATCAATGTTACAGGCAATAAAATATAGCTCAATATAAGAGCGTGTGTCAGTACTAGAGGCACATTAGCAGCTCTTTGAAGACATTTGTGTTGTCGTTTTTCAATGTATGTTGATTCATGGGCATACACGTGCATGCAATGCTTATACTCTAGGATAATGAATATATTCACTACTAGAAGTGTTACTTCTATTCATGTGTGAAATATTAATAAAACTAATATTTTGTTAATTAAAGTCATTTGTGCTATAACATATAGAATGTTTTAGTGTTTATTGTCACCGAAAGGTCATTTTATTGGCCAATATATTGACTAAACATGATATCTCGAAAACTTATTTGACTTATGAAATTCGGCAGGTAAGCAATGGTACCTACAAATGGTAGCGTATATTTAATATATTATATTAAATATACGATTATAAACGCAATTATAATAGCGCTTTAAAAAACGGCTATTATAATTGCGTTATTATGAATAACCTTAAATTAAACTTATTCATGGTTACAGATAGGAACGTATTTTCGCCATAGAAAACGCTTAAAATACTTTTTATTTTATGTGGACGAAAGCCAACTATGGTGAATAAGAACAGCCGATAGTTGCATCTAAACCCTAGCGTGACTTGAGTGTGATCTATTAAAGTATCATCTCTATCGCGTCGGGTTTGGACAGGCCCAAGATTGCACAGCAGCGGAAAATATTACACTCCCGAAGAATAAGGTGTCGCTTGAACCGTGTCGCCCTCGCAGGGGAAATGAAATTGCAAAATATGTTGTCGAGATGGAGAGAACGTGTTCGCGACACTACATGCTACACTTTAGCTAGGTACACTTAACTAGCTTATGTCACTGATATTCTGTATTTTATTCCAGCTATTTCGCATTATATTTATCAGAGTTTAAAGAATATTCCACACATTTTTGTAATTTTCTGTGTGTTACGCGCAACTTTACCTGACTGCGAACCGATGTTGATTTTGATCTTTATTTATATTTAACTTCTGACGAAGTTGCATAAAATTTGAAAGAAAATTGAAAATCAGTGTATGAATTACACATCTTCGTCATGTTGCAGAAGCTCTTCTGCAACATGACGAAGATACTTACTGAAAAGTTTAAGTGATTTTTGTTAAACAAAGATTGCACTGTTATGAAACTAGATCTTAAAACAAAAGACACATTAAAATTGAGAAGCTACGATGCCACAGACATACTTCAAACATCTGAAACTCTTTTTTTTGCGACGAGGGTATGTATAAACCTAAAAAATATAAAAAAAATGTAAGAAGTCGGTCTTGAAAAGTCTTTAAAATAGTAAAGGCACACATTCTACGCTTCATGTTAACTTAACACGTTCCAAAGCTGTGTTAAGTAAATTTTAATTTGAAGGTACCTGAAAATGTTTTATACGAGGAACGTGCGATACGCAGTACGTTTGATTAAAAATGTAAGCCTGGGAATTGCGCTTTGAAGACTAACTTCGCATTGGCTTTGTTAACGAATCACACGTCCCGAGACAAGCTTAGTACGTAATTTCGAATACGTGAAGGTACGAAGAAAGCAAATATTTTTTCGTGTGATCCCGTGCCGATCCGTAGCCTCACGTACGGAATTTATTGGCCTCTCTAATAAAACAGAATACATTCCTGAATTCAATCGTGAGGCGTCCGTCGCAAATATGGGCATTTTATTATCCTGTGATAATAAATTCTGGCAAATATGAACTAATATAGTGTCAATACAAAATTTGGTACAATAGGTAAGTTACTTAGTTAGGTGATTAATACAAAATATATTTTTATATAGTAAAGGTGCAGGGGCCGGAAGGGTAATATAATTTTCTTGATTAACTTGTTACACATCAACTTATATTTAAGATGAAAAAAAACTTTTTAACTTAAAATAGAACCGACTTCAAGATGAACTAAAAAGTGAAAAATAATTAATAATTTTGATATCGGTGCCAAGTGTGCCAAGGAGGTACATGAAGTACAGGAGGAGATGGCACCGACATCAAAATTATTAATTATTTTTCACTTTTTAGTTCATCTTGAAATCGGTTCTATTTTTAGTTAAAAAGTTTTTACGGTTTATATCTGACTAGCTAGTTTGCGTTATATAAGAGAGTGTGCGTCAAATTTTCCCCGCTTTTGCAACATTTTTCGTAGATACTCCGCTCTTATTGTTCGTAGCGTGATGTTGCACAGTCTTCCTCAATAAATGGACTATTTAACACAAAAATATGTTTTCAATTCGAACCAGTAGTTCCTGAGATTAGCGCGTTCATGCAAACAAACTCTTCAGCCTTATATTATTAGTATAGGGTTAGCAACTCATCTGTGTTTAACCTCAAGTTAATTTTTCAGTCAGTCAGTAATGTTCAACAGTCGGTAGGTCCAGATTCAAATCCCAGGAACGCAACTGAATTTTCAAAATGATGTGTGTACGTACTAAAATGTATTTAACTTCATGATGAACTATCGCAACATGGCACAAACAACCCGCCTCAGAGATTTATCCACAAGTGTGAAGTCTACCAATTCACACTGCCCTATGGACTATGCCCTGAATCGTTGTCTTGTTTGAGAAGCCCCGTGGCCAGGAGTGGGACGATAATGGATTTTGATGAAGAAGGGAATGTTGGGTGTGTAATTTTTTCAAAATTGTGGACAATTTCGAACGGTCTAATTTTTGATCTCAATAGTTTAAGACGCCAAAGTTTTTAATATTAATGTTATAATTTTTTTTGGTGTGTGCATTACCTATACTAATATTATAATAAAATTGTTGAGTTTGTTTGTTTGGTTGAACGCGCTAATCTCAAGAACTACTGATTCGAATTTAAAACATCTTTAGTGTTGGAAAGTCTGTTTATCAAGGAAGGTTATAGGCAATATAACATCACGCGACGACCAAAAGGAGCGGAGTATCAACGAAAATGTTGCAAAAACGGGGAAAATTTATACTACTTATATAACATTTCTATATTATACAACGCTTGCCAGGTCGGCTAGTTATATGATAGTTGATATGAGGGCATTACGTAAAGCCATCGTGTTTTCATAATAATTGTAACTTTATGTCTTATGAGGTAAACAACAATGTGAAATATAATTTAAGTGTCAACTGTTTCCTCCAATGACTAAATTGTCTTATAATAAAGGAAACCACACCGTAAAAACCTATAAATATTTACGTCATTACTTATTTACACAAATAAGACTTATTCCGACTAAGAGAATTTTAAGTAGGTATTAATGAATATTGAACTTTGACTACTGAGTTTGAGTGGAATATAATTATATTTTATAAGCTTATTTCCAATATCCGTGCATTTAGTAAAATTTATTAAATTATTTTTTTTATTGGAAAAAAAATCTTATTGCACGTGCAACACGATGTTCGATGTCACATTAATTTACGCGTGGCATTTGTTTATTAGCTATTTGTGATTCGGTCGGGAAAGTTTGGCTGTCAGTGGCACTTATATAAAATGCGATTATATGAGTCATCAGGTACTGGCATAGCAGGGCCTTAGTGGGGCCCGTATTGAAATTTGGGAACAAATTAATTAATCATTGATAGGGCTCATACGGGAAGGTACGGCCCTAGTCCTCAGGGGAAGCAACGCACCTGTGGTCAACTTCAGGTACGATTCATTCGCACTTGGGCGGTCTAATGTTCATGGGCGGTAGTTATGCATGCTCGTTTGCTACATTTAGACGATAAAGAAAGAAAATATGCATAGACCGCACCTGACTCAAAAAAACATATTTAAATAAATACTATTTTAATAGGTACTTCATATTAAACAAACAAAATTTCTAATCATGAATTTCATCAACTTCGTTTCGTACTCGTTACGTAACCTTATTTTTACTTTCATCCGATGTACCATTAAAGTTAATGATAATCTCTAACTCTAAACTAAAATTAATTTTCCTCTACAACAGAATGTAGACAAAAAATTCTCTATTTCTCTAAATTTATGGAATAAAATTTTTGATCAGTGAATTATTACACACGAAAAGTTTAACAAACAAAATCGCATGACACGTCACTTCTGACGCTACTTTAACGCAATTGACGTACTCTACGTGACAGCGCAAACCGGTTAATTTCGGTTTAACTCACTGTGTATATATACCACTACAAATACAAAAACGCATTTAAGCTGATTTGCCTATACTCACCAGGGGACTACGGGCCTCGCGGGATTGCCCGGGTAAGGAGCAAGTTGCAAGTTGCTTGCCCGGGCAACGGCAACGGTTTACCCGGGCAATTCTCATGGGGTCTACTGCCCCCGGTGCCGTGTTCCGCCGTTAGGCCGGGGGTTCAGGTCGGTCCGTCTGTCTTTTCCTTCTGGGACCAGAGTTGACAGAGTTGGGACAGCTACTGTCATGCGAGATAACACGGCTCCTCATTAATTGTAATGTAAATAATTAAAAAGCGATTTATTCTTGATGGAAAAGTTGTAAAATTGTTATTTACTTGATTAGAAACCTGTGACATTGTTATCTTACGCCAATTGTGTACCAAATAATACGTAAAGTGTAATAAATATTAGTGTTTGTGACTGGTGTGTAAACATATTAACTTCGACTACGAAATCGATGTAAGTGTTCTGAGAAGTGTGTTATTGCAATTACGTGCATCAATTTCACTTATAATCGCACGAAAATATAATTTTATCTTAAAGTTATCGTTAGTGAAAGAAGTATATTTTTTTCTTTTATTGGTGTTGAGGGTGTTTCTAAAACATTCTTAACGTTTAAAAATCGAATAACTACAGTTTGTAATAATACACTTTTTCGTCCACTATCGTAAGCGAATGTTTGGCCTAATGGTAAGCGTAGCGTTATAAGAATCGAGGAGTCGTGGTATCAAATCTCAGGAACACATAATTTTTTTTTTTTTTTTTTTTTCTCTTTTCTTTATTTTATCATTTATGTTTATTTTTAAGACTTTTTTGTAAATTTTGAAAAGAGAAAAGAAAAATATTTACTTTTGACATTTCTTGATATTTCTTTTTTTTTTATATTTTTACTTTAAATTTCCTCCCATCTTAATACGTTTTTTGTTTTGCACGTATTTATAAAAACGTAGGTTTATTTGTTTTAATTTTTTTTTTATTTCTTGTTTGTATTTAGACAAATCCCTGGCCCATTGTTTCTCATTGTTTGCTTCGTACCTATCCTTTAAACATGAATACTCGCAGTGCAACGGCGCGTCAGTTGGAGAGTCAACTCCAACAGACGCTCCAACAGCTCAGTAAGTCGAGGGAGCAATGTGAGCAATTGTTAAGAGAGAGGGAGGATAACGAGATAGAAACCTTAGATGTAATTAATAGATATAAAAATATTAAAACAGAAATGGCGGAGTTACACTTGCAGTTTCTGGAGATTCGAGAGGAACGGGACCGCCTTAAAAGGCAATCTAAAGAGTTTGAAGTTTGTTGTCATGAGTTTGACAACAATTTGAGCATAATTTCCCAACTTAGATCTCAACTCGCGAGTGCCCAGAAACGTATTGACCAGCTCGAACACAAGGCAGCTAAGGTAAATTCCAATTATACTCAAAGCTTATATAAAGAGCTGGTTAATGCGTCCTGCAGTTCGGCTCCAATTTCTACAAACCCTCATGCTGTTACCATCGACTTGACTGGCGATGACTCTTTCACTTGCGGGCCAGTTCGGGTCGGTGTTGGCAGCAGGAATAAGTTAAAAAAATACATTAAGTTAAATAAATTTATTAAAAAAACAAAAAACTTAATAAAAAAGGATAATGTTATAAAAAGCCATACCAAATTATGTAATAAATATAGATTATTAACCGATCAATATAGAAAATCTACTGGTGAGGTGGAAGCAACGAGGATAAGGTACGAAGCTGACATAAATGCCTTAAATAAAATTATTGATAATTTACACCTTTCTCTAAAAGAAATTACCGATAAATATAATTCTGCGCAACAGGAACTTGGGGAGCATGTGATAGCTATGGATGAAGTATTACGACTATCCAAATATAATGAAGAGCGTTTTGAATCCTTAATGAATAATATTCAAGAAGAACGCTCTGACCATCCTCAGCCGTCACGTGAGTCTCAAAAACAAAGGCTTTATGTCAGTTCTGAGGCTTCAAATAAAATACCTTGTGTAAATAAAATATTTATGTTTAGTGACGAGTTAGGGAAAAGCATGGGCTCCAGATTATATAACAACTCTGATAAAAAAGTGTGTAACTTTTGTATGCCCGGGGCATCAATTGCAGAGATAATGGACAGGGTGCTCAGTGGTACGTATAGCCCTGACAGTACATTAGTCCTACTTTGTGGCAGAAGAGGAAAAGTAAACATAAAAACGTTAACTATGTACCTACAAAAGTTAAAAGAGTTAGAGGTAAAAAAAATAATATTGTTTACACTTCCTTACGCCAAAAATAACATTAAAGAAAATGATATCAGA
>DWNR01004317.1:0-10988 GCA_018250455.1 Polygonus leo
AAAATCGAGTCCAAAGGAGTCAGTTACAAACAAGCAAACAAACAAACATACATACAGGTGAAGCTAATATAAGCGTGTTAAAAAGTTGCATTGAAATTAATTCCGTAGGAAGAGTATGGTAATAATGAAATATTTCTTCGCGTTATTATTCAGGCTCTAGATCTCGCTAGTTCTGCTGAATTGTCTATTGTGCCTGTGCTCGGCTGAACAATTGCATGCTCCAATTTAGTTTCATTAATTGTATCATAACGAGAAACCTGTATCTCGATATTGCAATACACTATAATGATATATTTTTTGAACGCCTTTTTGTAGGACATTGTTTGAATAGGCTAGGAATGGAGAAAAGCTTTGTTTGCGAATTGTATTGTCATTAATTGTATTTCTCAGTTAAGATTATTTTTATGACTTGCTTTTTTGTTGTTCAATAAACAGAACAGAGACCAGAGCTTTAACAAGAATTATGTTATATGCCAAACCTATTCAAACGCGGGATCAGTTCAAACTCCCAAGAGGAGGTTGAAAGCCAAATTAAGTCAAGCTTATTCAAAGGTATTAGTGGATACAGACGCAAGACAATCTAAATAGGAATAGAACATTCCGAGCGTAAACGTAGATCAGCGTGCTTTGTGGTTTACCTTGTCGCCTTTGTGGCCGGGACCAATAAGGGGAATGCTTGCTCATGTAGAAATGCCGTACGGAAAGTAGTCTGACTGATCACGTATTTTCTAACTGTTCGAATGACTTTTGTCTTTTATTGTACTTACTTTTGACTAGTCGTTTTTACCCGGAGGGAAGGAGGGATTGAATATGTATTTAAAAATCTTTTTTAGGTTTCCTTTATTATCTTCCATTCAAAACAACCCTTTAGGATTTATATCGGTTTAAAATTAGCAAACAAATACTATATAAATTAGTACTTCTAATAAATTAGTAATACAATTTTTATTTAATATCATTGTTTGCGTAGTTGAATTTTTTTATTTTTTAATTGCAATGCTTGTTAGAAACTGGCTTTATCTTTTTACTCGAGACAACTTTATATTTGTATTCTGAGTTGATAGTCGCGATGTTTAATGACTCAAACATTCTTTTTGCCGACTATGTGTATAGAAAAACACGAAATTGAATCTCTAATTCAATACAGACTGCTTTTTATTGAATATCTCTTTCTATCTTTACAGCAACTCAAAGATGAACTCGGTGAGGTGGTCGCCGAGTTGGAGGCCCTCGACGGCCAGGAAGAATGCAAGCAAAACAGCAAAGCCAAACAGATGAGCATAGGCAGGAAGAAGTTTAATATGGACCCAAAGAAAGGTAAGGATAGAAAAAAGTATTATTGTAATTCCGCCAGCACAAAACCTGTCTCCTTAAAAATGCTTAAGTTTTGGAGTTTTATTCTATAGCGAATATTGTAAAATAGTAGGTATCAAAGAAAACGTCTAGTTCGACTTCTAAGGTAGTTCCCCTATCAAATATCAATTTGCTGTTTGCATTATTATGTTTAAATTACGATATTAAGCTTTATCAGCGTTTGTGTCCTCATGTGAAAATTTTGTTACTCATCAGGGATATCATTATGAAATTCTACTTCGACGAATCCAAAGAATTCGCTTGGTAGATGACTTGACTTTCTGAGAAACGTTCTCATAAGTACGATATGAAGAATCTCACAAATGTAAAGCGCATACGGCACGATATGAAATAGTGACGTTACCCGAGCCGTTCTCATTGCGATAGCGTTTATTTGACGCGGCAGGTGCGGCGTTCCCACGGTGGTTTGACCACTCGACGTACACGGCAAATCGTCCTATTCCTGCACTGTTACACCTGTCCTATGAGTGCTGCTTTGTGGAATCCGACCTATAACTGTCCGACTGTTATTGCGAGCTAAAATAAATTATGGAGTTCTATCTTTGTATCTAACTTGTTCGTGTTAGAGCAGGTGGTTTTTAATGATGGTAGTGTAATCGGCCAAGTACGAGTTAGACTGTCACTGTAAGGGTTTCTTACTATAGTGCAACATTTATTTACCTAACACTATTTAGTATTTGGGTAAGTTCTTCAACGAATGGTGTCTGATCCATATTGAAATCACTCATCCTCTAGATGGCGTTATAACATAGTACCATTTTAAAATAACGACTTATTTTAGTAAATATCTTTTTCACTTTTAGTATTCGGCTGGCACTTTACGGTTATAGTAATACACATTCTGAATTATATATGTATGTAAACAAGTGAAATGTCCCCCTACATTTCGGCTTAAGAAATACAGCGGACAAACAACAGACAAATTGACAGTGATAGTTTTGTGAGTCTCCTTTGGGTACAGAACCCTAATAGCAAAAAGTTAAAACTAATTTATTAAGGTTTTCTTTAATCATATGATAATTAGAGGTATTAAGTATTAAAATGTATTAACTGAGGCAGAGTTAAACTGTTAATTAAAGAGACAATATCGCGTAGTGTATAATTATGAGGCATGTTAGATTCAGCACGCTCTAACGAGCTAATCGTGATATATCATTTTGATCTCTGATCGATTAGCTCGCTCTCATAGAATAGCTATCTTTACAGGCGACACATTTGCATAGACGAGATGGATTATACAATTCTTGTCAACAATGACCGTTTAAAGTAGGTTAGTATGCTTTTAGCAACAATAGCGCTCTTGTTGGTAGTGACTCGTGCAGACTTGTTATTTGCCTGCTAACATAACAAAAGTGTCCTCTGAAAGCTTCAGGGCTCTTTTTGTCAATGCCAGGACATCATTACATCCACGGTAATGTCACGCAAACATAGTTTGTAACAACAATACTAAAGTCAGACTCAGTGTTATGATTTTAAGGTTAAGTTCGTATTACCTTATGGTCTGAGCCCATTGACAATGCCAACAAAATAAAATTTTATTGTTAAAGAAAATGCTGAAAAAGAAACTGCAGCGATAATAAATGTACACATTAAATCTTATAGGGTTATATTATAATATATGTTTCATACTCTAAAATATTCTATGGTTGCCTATTAAATATGGGGGAAACGATATGTACGTGAAATTATTCTTATTGGGTCTTTCTATGTAATAATAAGCATTTGTAGAGGGTAGTGCTATTCTATTACGCCAAGTTTGAGAACATTTCGCCTTAAAATGACACACTAAGAATTATAAATATCCATTTCAAGACAATTTAGCACAATGATTTATTATCGGCATTAATTTGACGGATCTATTTGTGGAATGTCCACTCTACATCCAGTTATGAATCAACGTTGGCCCGTTGTGGTTTAGATTAAGTACTATCCCATAACGGTATAAAATACCCAGCTTGATGCATAAATTATAAATTAACTGAAGAAAATGTGGGTGGGTTAGGCACGTGGCGATTTAATTAATTCGTAGAACCATCGCACTCTGAATATAGAACTATTTGCATTGTGAACCGATTGACAAACGTATCTGTAACACTTATTGAAATTCTATCAAATGAGGAATAAATCTAGTATAAAGGAACCTTTACATGTAAGTAAGACAAGTCTTCAGGGATGTGTGTGAAAAATACTAAATTTGAAAAGTCAGTAGATGCGCACAACATAATTATTCATAAGCGATACAGGTCATGGACTTAATCTACATCTCTGTTTTGAAAACCACCTTTCTTTGCTGGGTCTGCTGAAGCGTTTTGAGTGACAAACCTTTTTTCATATGCGGGTCATGGTAAGAGTCGAATTTGACCTCTCTTTATAATGAAGTCTTCTGACATGTCAGACCCTCTGAATCTTAGAACAAAGTCTTAAATCAAAACTCAAAGCACTGAATGTCTCCTACAAAGGTAAAAAACGCTTTAAACAACCTCCTCAAAGCCAGAATTCAAATCTCATTCGAATAAAGACAAAGAAAACTAGATTGCCCAACGAAGTTTGCTTTGCTTACATTTACGTGTTGTGATGTTTTTGCTTACGGGCCTATTAAAACGCAAGTTATTTTTCCTTATATGTCAACGTCTAATGGAAATTCTGTTTCGTTCAATGAATACTTATAGTACTTACATCATAAAAATCTATAGAGTCCTGGATTTTGCTGGCAGTTTTCTAGAAAGTACTTTTATTAGACTACTCCTTTACGCGAAATATAATTTTTTAAAGTACTATCTGGGTAAATTTACGTAGCGACGTTAGAGCGCGAAGATTACATTTTTTGCTTTAGCCTTTTATTCCTTGTAGCAGCCGAGAAAAGCGACGTCATTACGTGATGACAAAAAATATCTTTAGACTCGACATAATTCCTCGGTTGGGAACAGTAGAAGGGTATGTCCAAATATCGAGACTCATTTTTCCTTTGAACTTTTTACCACCAAAATTCGTTTGGTATTTCAACGAACGACCTACGATTCTAAATGTTAACGGCAATGTACATAATTCATTCACATTGGATGGAATGTTTTATCATTCTATGTTTCGGTATAATACTCCTTCTCAGGCAATGTATATAAAATAGTTTATCTTTGGGTGAAAACAGTCAAGGTATTGTATAGATAACCAATCATAGACTTTATTTTATTATTGCCTATATAACAAAATATTATATCAGTAATAGACTCGTTTTGCAAAAACAAGGTGCGAAATTCCTTAGAATACCTAATAATAATTGGTGTGGTGATGTCATACCATAAACAGCATAGCTCTATTGCACGTTCTAATTCTATCCTTTGCATATGCAATGGTCATGCATAATTCAAATAAAATGTCGTGCAGCACGTGAGGGCTCCTTTCCCCGTGGACTTAATTTAATGTGATGCTGAAGAATATTATTCTGGTTTTTATTATAATTTGGGCTTTTCTTTATGCACCTTCATAAATACTATTTGACTTTGTAAGTCTGTTCTAGATCACTGAAATTCCTCAAAATTCAATTATGAAGTATATTAAATAAGATGCTCCTTCAATACTTGCAAGTTACCTAAGTGTTTGAAACTAATTTCTACATTAAAGAATGTAATCTTACGATGTAATTACTACCTTCTTGCTTCAGATACATTTATCATCGTTAATATTGCGCATCAAGGTTATTAAAATCACGGCCTGTGTACAATACGGAATTCTTGCAGTCCATTTAAGTCAATTTAGTTATGAAGCTGAGTAGTGATCATAAACAACGCAACCTCGTTGTTGTTTATACATTCCGTATATACGTAATTTGTCCCTGTATTTTTTTCCTTTCTTTCCAGTTGCAAGGCAATTTGCCATTATGCTATCTTCAATTCTGCATGCATCAGGATTGCACCCATTACCTAGGTTATAAAGAGACCCACAACGAGACCGGGCTATTAGTTATCTTTTCTATGCTGCAGCATTCAGGATTTGATATTTTTTTCCGACTCACGGAGTAATGACTTTGCAAACATTGTTAATTATGAAACATAAAAGCGAAGTTTTCATTTGTGGAATAAAAGAACCTTCAGAATTTGACAATCTGCCAATATACTTAGAATTACGTTAAAATTAATGGTTCTATCGGTTGAGTACTGAAATCTGGCAACCCACGCTTTTCACTTAGAATAATGTTTCTGTAGAGAGCGTCGGGGAGTGACGTCAGTAAGAAGCCTTTAGGACGGGGAGGGTGGATATCAACCGAAATTTCATACGATTTTGTAGGATTTCATTCTGAATGCGAATGAAATGTACTGTGTTATCAACGTTATTATTAGGATATCGTCCTTATTCAAAAATATGTCTATTGTAAAAAGTAAAAAAAAATATGAATGGCAGCAAGCGTAAAGATTATTGCTCTTTCTCTTAAATTTTCATTTTTGTGTACTTTAAAGTACTTTCTTAATTGTATGTACTTTGTTCGGATCCTTTGTCATTATAATCCCATAATTTTTCCTTTGTGTTCAATAATCCTTTGTACAATTCTTATTTTAATTAGATACCTACATACTACTAGAAACTTTTAGAATAACACGACATGACAAGCTCATTGCCATAGATGCCATGTTTGTTATGAGACATTTTGTTATATTTAAATGGCATAACGTTCTAGCTACTGCTAGTTGTTTTGTGTAACGATCGGTGTGAATGGATGGCAGTGAATAGATAGTTTTAGATGGTTACTCAATCGCAGTAGACGATAACAATAGCAAGTTCGCCCATTGTGATGCCGGGTAGCGTTGATAACTAGTGTTCTTGTTCAGTTCGACCCCTGATTATCAGTTTATGTATAGAGTATGATGATTCTCAGTTTTAGAGATATTTTATCTATGTTGTTTTAGATGCCGTAAATTGAAAGGCTCTAGGGCTTTAAAGGGAGATAAAATAGTTAATTGCTGTTGTATGTTTGTGCTATTAGCATGACGTAGTATAGTGTAGTAGTATGTAAGGCAAACAATTTAAAGTTGATTTCATTACAGCTTTCAATAAAATTAATAGTTCTAGATAATCTACTGCTATTATTGGAGTTGTACTTTTGCAAAGTAGGTACCTAAAGAAGTTTTACTTGTTTATAGCGACTAATGCAAATACGTTGTCAACCACGACTTGTTTTTATGATCTCTAGAAAGGGGGGAAAAAGGTTAACCGAGTCGTTTGAGTTATCTATGTTCAGCTGGCCGAGTCATCTACGTAATGCCTTCGTCTAATGTTTTTTTATGTCTACTGACGGTGTTGGTAAACAGTTTTTTCCTTTGCAACGTTCAAATTAAAATGGTTTTTTTTGTACCATTTTTTGTAACTAAATTTCTTTTAGAACTTTGTTGTCAGGTAGACTACTGAAGTGACGTCGTGATCTCTGTAGAATAGTCTAGACAGGTAGTCGCCGAACTATATAATTTTAAGTAACTAGATCTTCATAAGTTTCGTCTGCATGCCAATATATAAAACAATTTATAATTTTCCTACAAAAGAAAAATTAAAAGGCCTTTCATACTGTGAACGCGTGATGAAAATAAATACATATACACAGTATTACATCTAATCAATCAGTAAGGTAAATCAGTAAAACAAATAAATATATTTTTTTAAATAATCTAATTAGGTTATTTTTGTCGCAATTACATGGACAAATTATTTTCCGAAATTATTTATGAACCAATCTTTTTATGTAACTGCATTTAGGTTAGTGGAGTAAAAATAACTATTGTTTTTTTATCGTATATTGATAACAAACGGGCATACAAACCAGTCCTTGTTCAGTGGTTACTTCTGTAAATGAACATTTATATCAACGGTAGTACCAGGGGATCATCACCAAAACGCCCTTGAGGACAAATACAATAATTGCTTCACAGAGAATTATGTGGAAGGCGATATATTGTTCTCAATAGAATATTGCGAGATTAATTTCCTGGAAAATATATTGCCTGCATACTTTTTGAATTCATTAAAATACAGATACCTTGCAATAATCATGGATCGATATGAATCGATGTTCAGTTCGGGTGGTCGTAATGGAATGCATGCGCATCGTTACGTGTGTCGGTCTTGCGTGCAAGGTCGATCGAGGGGTAGCGACGGTTACGGGGTCATTATCCGTCGTCGGGTAACTTTGTGCCGAGGTACCTACCTACGTCACTGTACATCGGTATTTAAGAAGCAAGTTCTCTTAGCTCCCGGAGCTAGTTGATCTGATTAATCTTTGATGTAAATCAATAATGCAAATCCTTTGTAGTCTGAATATAAGTTTTTATTTTCATAGTCTTAGTCTCAATGTTAGAAATATTAAGGACTTTATTTAAGGATTTGGACATGTGGTGGACATGTGGTCGTATTCTTATGTCATCGCCTCGCTTTGTTTTTATGTTTTTTTTGAGATGCTGGTTTGCCAGCCATGCTTAAAACGAGGCGACATTTTCCGTATTATCAATCAACAAACTAATTACAGATTTTAAGGTGCGTTAGTGAACTGTAACCAAGGCGGATGGATTGCAAGCGCGTTTGCTATTTCCATGCTATAAATAAAATGAAGTATTTGTATGTATCTTGTCTAATATATTGAGCGCATTTTGATAAGTGTGCAAGTGCGATCGAGGGGTAGCGACGTTTACGAGGTCATTATCCGTCGTCGGGTAACTTTGTGCCGAGGTACCTTCTACCTACGTCACTACACGGCTGCATTGAGAAGATTTGATCTTTGATTTAGCTTTTTGATGAATGTTGGGTATAGTTAGTTTTAAAAGGTTTTTATTTACATTGCTTTAGTTTAAATGTTTAAAATAATAAGGTTGGTAGTTAAAGATTTTAACGCGTGTTAGACACGTGGTTGCAATGTTAGGTCACCGCCTCCCTCTTAACATTCCGTAAAGCTTTGTTCTTGTGTTTCGGTTCGCCAGCTATGCTTAAAACAAGGCGGACATCTTCCGTATGTTCTATCTCTAGTAATGAACTGTAACTAAGACGGATGGGTGGCAAGCGCGTTTGCTACTTCCATGCTATAAATAAAATTAAGTTCTAGGTTGTATCTTGAGTATAATGAGCTCACTGTAATGTGTGTGCAAGGTCGATCAAGGGGTAGGGGTCATTGTACGTCGTCGGGTAAGTTTATACCGAGGTACCGACTACCTAAGTCACTGTAGGTATAGTATTTGTATTTACGTCGCTGCGTCTTGTATTCCCTTGGCTCCCCGAGCTATTTGTACTGTTTGATCTTCGATTTACCCTATTGCTTAATGTTGGGTTTATTTAGCTTTAGTTTTAAGTCCATAGCGAATTCGTATTTTTTTGATTGAATGTTGAAAATATTAAGGATGTTAGTTACGGATTTGGACATGTGGTTGCTTTGTCAAGTTTTCGCCTCCCTATTTATATTCTGTGTAGCTTTATTGTTCACATCTGTGTGATCGATCAGGTAGAACTTCAATCTTGATTGTGCATATTATTTACAGATTTCTATATACACTTTTAAGCTTAAGAGTACACTTAAGGCGACAGAATGCAAGCAGGATTGTCACTTCCATGCTACAAATAAAATTAAGCATTAGGTTGTGTCTCGTATACTATAAAGAGCGGTAATACGCTCTTACTGTATGTATCAGGCCGTTCTCGGGGTAGTGACGGTTACGGGGTAATTATCTGTTTCGGGTAAGTTTGTGCCGAAGTACCGATTACCTTCGTCACTGCATATCGGCGTTTGCGTCGATGCGTCTCCTATTCCCTTTGCTTCCTTAGCTATTTGTAGAATTTGATCTTCAGTTTACCCTTTTGATGAAAATTCAGTTTTATGTCTCGATAAAAGTTTTAATTTTTTTCTTTGTTCTGGTTTCAATGATGAAAATATCAAGGATGTTAGTCAAGGATTTCAACATGTGGTGGAAATGTGATTACATCTTAATATTCCGTAACACTTTCTTCTCGAGTTTCGGTTGGAAAGGTTGGCTTGCCGGACCGCCGGCCAAACTTAAAACGAGGCGAACATCTTTTGTGTGATACATTTCAGGTACATCTTCAAAATCTTTTTTGTGCATATTATTAACAGATGTCTATGTGCGGCTGTTAGAATAAGCGTAAGGCGGATTGCAAGCGAATTTGGTACTTCCATGCTATAAAGAAAATCAAGCGTTAGGTTGTGTCTCGAAGACATAAAGAGCGCATTGTAATATGTGTGCAAGGTCGTTCTCGGGGTAGTGACGGTTGCGGGGTCATTACCCGCCGCGTGTATTGTATGTCTCGACTACCTATGCATCGGTATTTATTTTCCGGTCTCTCGGAAACCCAGCTATTCATATTAATTGATTCAAGAATAAAATACCGTGTTAATATTTATCTTTTTTGTGTTGAATTACGTACGAACTATTTATAAGGTTATATGCGTAAATACGCGATAAATTACGTATAGCTTTTAAGAATTATATACATTATTAATATTAGCTTTTAAAAAAATCATTGCAGCCCTTATTTTCAACTTGTCTGCCCATGTATCCGTAAATCACAGCTCATTTGAGATATGGGCTAATGAAGTATTTCTCTATGCCTAATGAGGGGGATTAACTTTTGCAATGCGTGGTGGAAAATAATAAAAGAAATCGTAAAGCGAAATTATGTGCGCAGTTACTTTAAGTTTAGAAAACCACAGAAATAAATTAACGTTTTATGGTATGTTACTTTTGCGACCGATATAACTCATGTTCTTCCTGACTACGTGATTCACTGAGCTAATCCAAATTTAATCTCTATAACAATTTTCACAGCAAAAATTATCTATTCCAGGCATCGAGTACCTATATGAGAACGGATTACTGCAAAGGACACCAGAGGATGTGGCTCAGTTTCTTCACAAAGGCGAGGGGTTGAGTAAAACGGCGATAGGGGACTACCTCGGCGAGCGATCGGAGTTCAACGAGGCGGTGCTCAGAGCTTTCGTCGAGCTGCACGACTTCACTGATCTGATACTCGTACAGGCACTTAGGTGAGTTCTTTAACTGAATACTGTGATATACTGGAATAACACTTAAAACTCTGTATACGCTCATAGCATAAACTAGGAGTCCATTCCAGAAATACATTCAAATTTATCTTCCATGTTTTGACTGGCTTGAAATTGAACTCGGGACCATCTATGTATTACTCCGGAACTGTATACACCACGTTAGTCGTTAATGTTATTGATTGATAGATATAAAAGTATCGGCTAGCTCGTTGTTAATTTCGAAAATTCTGGGCTCAAAGCATTTTGTCATTTTTTTTAATTATGTGTATTGGTTACGCGACAGCTTAGACATGAAGTTAAGTTGTATCTTATTACATTTAAAGTACAAGTAAAATGAAGTATAGTTTAACAATTCACATATACGTATGTACAGAATTTAGCAGTCAAACTATTATTATAATTAGGTATGTAATATGTTTCCTTATTAAAATATATTATAATTAATTCCAGTATAATAATTAAATGCGGTATTGTATCGATGTCTACTTCTAATTAACACGCTTATATTAGCTTCACTTGTATGTATGTTTGTTTGTTTGTTTGCTTGTAACTGACTCCTTTGGACTCG
>DWNR01004318.1:0-10988 GCA_018250455.1 Polygonus leo
ATTCAAAAGATCCAGAGTAATCAATTATGCTATTCCTATATTGATCTAGTTATATCAAGGGCTGGTGACACGATTGTCTTCATTCTCATCATCGAGTCTCTCCGCGTCTACCACGCGGTCTGGCAGCGCGCTGCGGCTGGTGTCGGGCAGCAGCAACGCCAGGAAGGCTGGGCCCAGCGCCACCACCGCGAACACCATGCTGGGCAACCCAGACATATATTTCTCCTGGAATACAAATTTATGACATTTAAACCTATTACTTACTCATAAATGTTGGGATTTAAGGTTTATAAGAAATGAAGAGCACTTTCAATCGTTTTATTATTATAATTCCGTGACATTTATAAATAGATGTGAAAAATAATTTTATTTATGGAAAGAAGATTAAGACAAGTATTTTTGTGTGAGGGAACTGTGTGTAAAGGGGTATGAGATGCTCCAAGTGTGCTCATAGACAATTTTTCCATCAGTCAACAAGCACCCAGTCCACGTAGGAAATAAAACGCCTATGTGATAAAATCGCCCTTGAACCGATTCATCAGTTCACCTCAACCTTTACTTACTAAATCCTTATCAGTTATGGGAAGTAGCCATGACACAGATTTAAACTGTGTTTGTTTTAAAACTTATCACAAACTACTGTCCCGATTCAGGGGAGTGCCATGACCTTTACTGAAATTATTTCAGTCTTAAAGTATTTCCTTATTTAATTTTGTTGTTTCTCATAATTTTATGGCAAGGTCTGTTGTTGCTATGTAAAATAAATAAATTCCTACAACAAATAATATTTGTTGTGCAAACATAAACATTCTTAGTGCTATAAATGCTTGTAGATTTTGTAGTACCTTAATTTTTAATTAAGCTCAAAATTAGAATAGCAATGAAAATTGGTTACAACCAAAATGCAAGTTGCTTGATAGACAAGAAGAATTTTTTTCCCATATCAGTTTTGTTTTAGGTATTTATTTAGTAAATATTTAATTGTTTCATTTAGTTAAATTATGCTAATATTAGATATTTATTATCACTTGCTCAACGATGAAGGAAAACATCGTAAAGTCTACCAACCCACCAGTCTGTTAACCATCGGATACTTTTCTGGACTATGATTTATATTCTTCTCATTCATTCATAATATAGTGCTTAATAATTTGGATAACTTACTAATAATGGAGCCTGCGAGGCCAACACCGAGCCCAGCCTGCCCACAGTGGTGGCGATGTTGGTGAGGGAGTTGCGTGACGTGGTGGGGAACACCTCCATGGCCACCACGTGCACGGAGAAGATGCCGTAGCTGCTGCACATCTTACCCGCCAGGTAGAACAGGATGGATGCCCAGCCGATAGCTAAAAATGAAGAGATATTTGCCAAACACAGCTGTTTTAGAGTCAATGGAAAGAAGTAACTACTTTTATAAAATAGAAGTGGCAGTACACTAGATGACGGTAAAATCTTGGGAACAACCTCAGATAGGATTGAGGTCTTATTTATTGTTGTGAATCATGTAACTAAAGTAAAAATGGAATATACATGCATTGGCAACCTCAAATCGGCGACAGGCGTAACAACATGTTACGCTTGAGGAACACGTAAGTATAAGTGTAACCACAACAATTAAAACTAAACACAACTTTAACTAGATGAGTTCTACCACCTAAAACAATAAGAAATTCATCTTCATAAATCAACTTACATTTCGGTATAAACGCGGACGTCATAAAGAACAACGCGCAGAGGCAGTACGCGACACAGATTGGGGCCTTCCTGCCGAACTTGGTGAGGGTCAGCGCGGTGACCATCCGCGTCGGCACCGACACCAGCATCATGGCGGAGAAGTTCAGGTACTTGCTGCCTGAGATACTAGCCGAGTTGATGATCGCGCCGTTGTAGACAAACATGCAGCAAAAGAAGCAGGCGGCGATCAGAACCATTCGCATTACGATCTTCTTTGATCTCAGTACTGAGAGAATTTGGGGTGTTTCGCTGGGGACTAGTTGGCCCGCCTGGAAAAGTGATTTAATACGTATATAATGCTATACATATTGCTAAAAATGTAAATGCGCAAATGTCCTTGGGTCATGGAGTTCTATTTTTAGAACATTCAAGTTAAGCTTAATATTTTATTTCGTATAATTGTGAGTAACAAATAAAATAAATAGAACAGAATGAATAATAAATATTATTAGTGTAATACTCCGAAATTGTAACAAGACAATACACCATAAAACTATTGTAACTTAAAGAAGTTCTTGATGAGTTACGTCAACTAATAAAAATATTACCGTCTCACTCAGGTATAGTGCTGTACATAATATTACTTAGTACTATGTGAAATATTGGACAAATAAAATTATCGATGGTGTTAAAAGTATCAATTTACAATTTTTACTAGAGTAAATGTTTGATATACATATATCATTTTGGAAATGACATAACATTTCATTCTAATGCTAATTTTAAGTAATAATATTATGCTAGGATTTTCGGCGAAAATGCTTTAAATGTATATTTTTAAAATGTATTTTGTACCAATTCTCACATGTCTGTTAATAACATGTTCCATTAACATTTTTGGGACCCAGTTTTTATTCAATAATGTTACATATTTCTGGGGTTAATATTATGAATACTTTGAATTAAATATTGATAAATTATATTTTTAATGACACATAGAAAAGTGAACTTAAGAAAGTTATACTATGGTATATCTTATGCAGTATAATATAATTTTATGAACCAAATGAACTCACATTGATTTAACAATTGTATCTTTTATGCAGACTTGAGTACCCCAAATGGAAACTTAACCTCTTTTTAAACTACGTATAAAATTGTACTAAGGTAATAATTACCCCTTGCGTCTTACTCCTCTCATCACTAATCTCCTCCAGCATGGCTTTTGCCTTGTTGGACAGCGTGATCTTGTTGATCTTCGCCACCTTGTTGAGCACCCGGACCGCTTCGTCCCTTCTGTTGTGTGCCAGCAACCATCGCACTCCCTCGTCGACTAGAAATATGTAGAACACCTAGAACAACAATGTTTCCTTTTAATCAAATTAAAAAAAAATGAATCCCTGATCCCAGCTCATACATTTCTATATGTTTATCAACGTCATATTCATCGTCATATTCCATATGTTTATCGTTGTCTTTTTTGTCAATGAGAGAAGTCAATATTAAAGATGTGAAATTGGTAAGTGATATTCAATAACGTTTTTTGTACCTCAGTTTTGTACTTTAGTACCTCAAATGAAGGTTTAATCTATTCATAATCTCAATTATCCTCCTCGAAGCAATTACTATGCTTGTGTTTTGGAGAAGCATAGTTGTTGGCTATTCCTAAACACGAGACGAGTATCTTCGTCAAGGGTAGCAACGAAGCAACATTAAGTACGACTCTATTGATAAGGCTACTTTCTTTCAATTATATAATTCATTTATTAATATTAATACCCACTTAAATAATGTATATGATGCTTACCACAACCAAAAGCGGTGCATATATAGCGCGCATCATGTACCTCCAGTAGGGTATCTTCCAGGCGATCAGGCCGAAGAACGCGCCGCCGAAACTGGACAGGAAATCCAAGATGCAGGAGTACACCACCCTGCTGTTCTGGCTTACTGTTTCTAATGCTGGAAAACATTTCCACATTGATTTATATGATGAGTATGTCATAAATCTGAAACTATCCTATCTGAAGTTATGTATGCCTTTCTACTTTAAAACTGAGATCAATGATTTGATACGGAAATTGGCCGAGTGGCCAAACTAGTCAACACAATAGTTGTTACTTTCTCCAATTATACTCCAACTAAGTTCAACGTATTATCCAATTTGCAATGTTCATTACAATACACAATACACAAACCATTCATTTAGAATAGTTTTGATGGAAAACTTAATATGGATCAAGAGACAAACTTAAAATAATGATAAACAAGTTATCTATTCTGGTTGCGAGAATATTAAGCACCATATAAATACAAGCATATATTACATATACTTACACAAAACCATAGACGCATTTCCATATCCCAGCGCAGTTTCCAAGAACTCCAGCACGAGCAGCGTCCAGTAGTCCATCGCGAATGACTTCAGCAGCCCCGCCATCCCCACCATCAGCGGCGTGCCCACTATGATCACCTTTCTTCCATACCTATAAAAAGAAAGAACTTAGGATAATTTAGAAGATATGAATCGAATTTGAAATAAACTGTGCCCATTCTACAGAATTTTGAATTTTCTGTATGTACGAGTATATAAGTGTACATGAATAGATGGTAAGATTTCATTAGTTCGACTGACCACCCTCACAATCCTCCGCGAAGCAATAGTTATGTTTCCGTTGTGGTGAGGCTTGACTACCGACTATACTTACTCACGAGGCTAACATTTCAGTTCTCAGGGGTAGCAACGCATCTGTGGTCATCTGTGGTGTTTTATCTTGATACATCCCCAAGGAATTATTATTAAAATAGTATCGTGCTGCATGCGATGCCGCGGGCATTAGCTAGCTACAGAATAAAACTATTAAATGAATTAAGTTTTTTATATGCATTTCTCTCTAGAATATTATTACTTGAATGAAACTGAAAACAACACTGAGAACGAGATCAAACACAGATTTACATTGAGTACCTACTAACCTACTAGAGGTACAATGAACTGGTATGGGAGACTAAACATAAAAACGAATAGTAAAAAAGCTAGACAAACAAAATGAGTAATCATCTTTGAATGAAGCAGCTGAGAGGGCAAAAAGTAAAACGAGTGGAAAAACGCTTAACATAAGTACATCGTTTAATGGGTTTCAGTTATAAAAAATGTCTTGGAATTTAGCCCCTGTTTTGACATTATAGATGTGGTGGATATTTCTTTTAAATTATCCCCACGATTATACCAAAAAACTGTTTTATATATGTTATAGATAAACACGGAATGTTTTATATATAACGTATAGAATCAAGCTAATTTAGATCCCTAATTTTTAACTGATCTAAAGTCAGTAACTGATCTAAAGATATAAAATAGCTTGACAATAATTACCTTTACATATTTTGTAATGGGACAATGAAATACATTTTATCTATTGTGGTGTATTAATTCCACAGATATATTAATATATCTGTGATTAATTCCAAACGTTTTATTATACAAATTTTTGAGCCTCTTCAAGTTTCCAAATTAGACTTCATAACACCACTTAAATCGTTAAGAAGAGTTTATTACCTGTCTGAAATAAATCCCGAGAGAACGAAGGAGAATACAAGGCCAAGGTTGTGGACGGTGCCGATAAGAGTTCGCTTCCATGGCTGACAACCCAAGTCGAACTGAAAGCATAGAAAAAAATCAGAAACCTCATGTTAATAATTTAGCCATAATGCTTCATATTATTTACTAGGTGACCCGCGCAACTTCGCTTGCGTCATATAAGGGAAAGTGGGTCAAATTTTCCCCGTTTTTGCAACAATTTCCGTCGGCTCCTATGAGTTATAGCATAATGTTATATAGCCTATAGCTTTCCTCGATAAATGGGCTATCTAACACTGAAATATTTTTTCAAATCGGACCAGTAGTTCCTGAGATTAGCGCATTCAAGCAAACAAACAAACAAACTCTTCAGTTTTATAATATTAGTATAGATTTATAAATAGTCCGAAAAAATACTGTTCTGGCTATTTATAAATCATTTGATACGCATTTCATATTTTGTATTTACATCTAAACTTCAAGGAAATAAAGTCGGCAATCAGGTAGTACTTACAAAAAGTAGTTTGAATTATTGTTTATGTATAAAATAAATTCCTTACATTCAACTTGTTATTTACGTCTAACCAAGCACGAATCTTAGTATGTGACGTCAATTTATTCTTTACGACACTTTACATCTAACGAAACACGAATGTTATGATGTCTTTTGTTTCTATTAAGTAACATCAAAGGATATTCTGTGCTTTATAACTTGTTGTTTTTCGTCAAGATATGAGGTCAACGTTGGGAGTTTTTGCATAGTGACATTATAACTTAGACTCACTCAACAATTTTAGACTCGAAAAACGTTCAATATGTACCTAATGGCAATCAGAATCGCCTGTTTAACATGCTTTCTGAAGCATGAAAATTGTCAAATTGCCACAAAATTAATGACTTGCCATGTTATTTTGGACTTGTTACTATCTGATACTAGTTCCCATCCCATATAATATGTATCTAAATAAATATGTTACTTATGTTACAATTCATCGACTGATCGTTGGAGAGTCGATATACCCTGATGATGCTCTTTTGTTGAGCTTAACACTTGTTGAAAATAAGATAATTATAGACCCTGATTAGCTGGACACAAACATGAATTTTCTGAAAGTAACGCATCAGGCTTTACACTACTGACTTAATGTTGTTACTTTCTTCTGCCGATTGAGGAGAAACCTAGGTAAAAAAGTTCAAATCCTGGCAATTTCGTGCCGACCAGCCATAAGTTATGTACACAGTACATAGGATGTCCCCGCAATGATAAATGTATGCCATCATATATGATTTTCGACTTCTAGGTTACAAGATTTAGGTGAGTTGCATGTGCATGATGTAGAAATTACACATATTAAAAAAATAATAAAACGACGAATGATGACATGAGATTTTTATATAATACGAAGATAATTCAATAATTGTCAATCAAAAACACCAAATATTACTGAATTATTAAGACAGTCAGACATATAAAGATTCTATTTACAGCGTAATTTATTACATTCCTATTAAGGATTAAAGTATTTGTACTGTCTTTAGTACCATCAAACTTGTATATTTTTCTCTTTCGGCCTTCCTGTCAACTCATATTTAATTCTTGATTGATTGAATAATGTCAAGTGATACATGAAATATTTGTGCGTGGACGATTTGATTACATGAAATAGATTGCAAATTGATCGATGGGGGATATAAATTTCATGTAAACGTGTTGAGTGAATCTGATATAGTTATTATACTTTTTGTTGCTCCTTATCTATTGAAGCGTGACCGAGTTAATTGGAAAAGATGTTTTGCTAATCTCTCGTTGTCTTCCGGGATGACGAACTTTGTTGTATGCAGGAGTTGTAAGAAGGAAACTATTACCATAGCAATACGGTGACAGACACGATGCGTATGTTTACGGAAAACCGAGTATTGATTGAAACAATAGCTTCATCTATTGTAACATGATTCATTATTAACTTTGTTATATTACGCCTGGCTAATGAATGACTTTGTCGTAATAGATCAGTGTGTTGCTATTCTGAGTCATTTCCCTCTAGCGGGTTTAAGGATTCTAAAGTTTTTTAATTGACTTTGTAATGTCATTCATATTTTTTATTAAAATTTTAAATTACGAATGTAATTACGTGGTTGTTTAGTAAGAATTTAATCTTGCATACTATATGCAAATAGTATGAAGAGCATTGTTGATTTGACACGATTATTTATGTCACGATTATGGTATTTCATTTCCAATAATTATCCTATTCATCATAGATCCTCATGGTAGATCAAGATATGTGTTGGGTTTACCAGACACTCGGAGGATTTATCACGAATGCCTATGATGAACTATACATCCTTGATTTGTAAAATAAAACTTGATTTCTTATCTTATCTTATACCTATGCTGTGAGATCAATATATCGTCTAGTAGTCCTATTTATTTTATAACGATTTGATATTGGATGTCCAAGATACATTAGGGAACTTTGTGAGGTTCGGTTGATATATACATATTAGAAAATGCGAAAAACTAAGTTTTATGCTCAAGGCCTGTCTTTTACTGGAAATAGCGAATTTTTTATTCATAAAAGCAACCAACTCCACATAGCTCATGTAGGTAAGTCCAACCAGCTGAAAGTGAAAAATTATTTTAATCTCTTTGATGTCAGTGCCTTCTTAAACATTGAGCTATTTTTGATTATCAAAAAGCTACTATTAGTTTCATTTCAATTATTATTGGGATGTTATTTCCCATCATTATTTACCTTGAATTAATAAAACGTTCATGACAATCATGGTATAAATAAAACATGCTACACTTTAATGTTGAAACATGCTACACTTTAATGTACGGTATATTATCTGTAATGATACACACGAGGCAACGTCACTCGCAGAAACTAACAAACACCATAACACTACAATTTAAGCAATTTGTACTTCCTGTTATCGACAAAAATTACAACGTGACAAATTAAATGAATTTTATATATATATATATCTATTATACAAAATGATGGCTTCTATCCAATAGTGACAGCTTAGTCGTTGAGAATCCGACCTTTCACACGAGTGGCCCGGGTTCGGATCCCAGCAAACGCCTTTAATTTTCAAATTATGGTGAGAGGAGACCCATGCCCAGCATTGGGACAATAATGGATTGTGATAATGATGGTTATGACGATGATGATCCAATATAAAATTGACAACGCCACCACTTGAAATTATGTCTTCTAACACTAGATATACTTTTGCCAGGTGGTAGAACTCGCGTAGTTCTTGTGTTAGTGTTCTTTTCCTACGTTTATACATATAGGAAAATAACTTATGTAATCTACAGGTCGTAGAACTTATGTAATTCGACCGAGGAGGTACATACCACCGCCACATCTTAGTCCCTAAGGAACGAATCAATTTATACATCATTGAGCTAAACGTAGTATAATCATCAATGTCTACTGTCTTGAACACAATAATCGCGTAACAAAAACCTTAAAAGTCAGTCAGATTGAAATCCTCCTTTTCCCGAAGTCGGTAAAACCAGTAAACAAAGTAAAGCTGACATAAGTAGCGATAAAATGTGACATAATCTGTGTACATACACTACTATATTGTGGTATAGAAAGCGGCGTTTGCATAAAATTTGAAATTTTTAGAGATTTTTATCTTAGTCCTTCAGATTTTTATCTTAAGACGTAACTGGTTACCAGATTAATTTATAACTGCAAATATTTTATCAGAGGATACCTAAGTGTATTAGTAATTTTAGAATATTAGCAACATATTACGAAATTAAGAAAACATCTAGAGTAACTTTAAAGTGCTGTAAAATAGATAGAATAATGCGATGCTGTACGATGCCTCGGGAACAATGTTTTTTTGGATAAAAAGTATTCTGTGTCCTATTCTGTACTTACTCCTCAGAGTGTGTGTACAAAACTTCATGATTATTGCATGAGTTGTAATGCGTGGAAGCGTTATAAAGAAATAAAGCCGTATTCGTATTAGTTAGAATGTAACCTTTGAGCGCTACACATAAATTACTTCTGATAATGTATCAATTGTTTTTAAAACAATGTTACTAATTTAAAATGAATATAAGTCGTGATATAAGGTAAATCATGATATTATATATTTGTTTTTAGTTAAAGTATGAAGCTAGGCAAGTATGTCAGAACCGTGCCATTTGGCACTCGATACTCTCTGCCTACCCGTTAGGGATTTGGCGTGAAGATATGTATGTATATATGTTTTTAGTTAATTTATCTGTTATATAAAATTCAGTTTGTGTTTAAGTTAACAAGCGCTACAAATAATACGTTTTCGGTACAATAACCTCTCCGTGTGTTTACAAATTGGCGCGAGTCGATGACGGTCAGTGTCAGGGTCGGAGCCGAAGGTTTTTATGTTACATTGATAGAAATGCATGTTTTTATACGATAGAAGAAGCTAGAATACAGTTGACTATTGGGACTTGGTTGATATAGGCCGAGGCTACTAATTCATGAAGATAAATTTAAAAACTAAGTTTGCTATTCTCTAGGGAATTAAATTTTTACGTCCAACAAATCACAAAGATTTTTACCATTATTTTAAATTTTTTTTTGGTGTAAATTATTCATATATTTTTTAATTTCATTTTGAAATGATTTCTTATTCCACTGATTCAAATGAAATTTGGAAATCAGATACGTAGTAAAAAACCTGAATTAGCACATTTTCATAAATTCTAGTAAGTAATAAACTAAATAGTAAATAATTCTCATTTTTCTAGAGAATTTCTTACTGCGTTCTCCTCCATACCAAACCTTTGCGGCAGTAACTTTTTGATTTGAAATCCAGAAGAACCATTTTGTGTAAACATTTTTATTTGAGCGAAAATAAAAACTATATGATTTATGTATATTTATGAATAAAATCTGATTACCTCTGCAACAATACTGTTGTAATCTTCATACACTACGCTATCACAGGGAACGTCTTCACCCCGAACGAAGTTCTCCGGCGTACACCTCCCTATCGAGTAAGACTCGTTCCATTGCTGCTTTAGTACGCCGACATAGTTGGAGTTGGTGGGGTAAGGAGCTAATCTATGGCACACTTTGGTTTCGTTTTCGAGCGCGAACTTAGTCCAGGACGCGTTGTATCTGCTGTCCAAGAGCTCGCATTCGGGAACTCTACATCTGCAAGAGATAAGAAGAAATACAGTCACTACCCTCACTACTACACACCCTCATAATCCTCCGTGAAGCAATTTATTGTGTTTCGGTTTGGAGAGGCCTGGTTGCCAGCTATACTTACAAACGAGGCGAACATCTTAGTCCTGAAGGTTAGAAACGCATTTGCCGTCAACCTTGAGTCAATCGTACTTAGGGATGACTACTAATGTCCATGGGTGGCAGTGACCACTGAAGTACCATCAGGTGGACTGCATGCTCGTTTGCTATCTTTACTCAATAAGAAAAAAACTATATTTTTAGTATAGAACATAACGTACAGAAGGAACAAATAAGCCTACAGTCTGTCTGTAATTAATTCTTAAGTAGAACTTAAATCATACCTGAAGTACGTACACGTAAAGTTACGTGCATTAATTATGTGTACGTGTTATTAATATTATGAATGTTAGTGAACCTCATATTTTTTGCCAGGTAGTAAAACTTTTGTAGCCAGGTGGTAGAACTCATGTAGTTCGACCGGGGAAGTACCACCGCCACCCTCATAATCCTCCGTGAAGCAATTT